>VUJU01003812.1:245-23091 GCA_009835225.1 Aphis craccivora | reverse complement strand
CAAATCATCTTCGTTCAGAATCGTTTTTCGTATACAATGATAACTATCATTGGATTCAAATTTAACACTCCTATAATATATAATAATGATCCATATGGCACCTAATGCACAGCAGAGCGGTACTCACTTGCCCGCTTTTTTACATTTTTATTATATAACCTATATTGTTTAAAATGTGGAACCATTTTTCTATTTTATTAGAATAAACAGAAACAATAATACACTACTTGATATAATTTTAAACTTATAATATTTAAATAATTATACTAATAGAGCTTCATAGGCTAATTATTTTGGCAAAAAAAAAAATGGTGGTAAATTACTTATTTCAAATATAATCTAAAATCTGTCCCCAGATCCTGTCCCATTTGCCTAATGAACAAAATGCAGATTACCCACTAAATATATTTAATAAACTCTTGTTAGTTTAATGTCGTTTATAATTACATTAAATAATCAAATAATGTATATACCAACACGAAAATTAAATAAATAATATTCTCTAAAATAAATTGAATCATAAGATTACTTTTTAAACGATTAAAATTACCTACTCAATTGTATTGAACAGAGATATTTTAGACTGTATTTTTATAGTTTTATATTTTAATTCAAAAATCAAATTATATAATATTTAAAAAAAATAACATTTGGATGAAATTTATGTTGATAAATTGAAAATCTAAATCAAATAATAATGTATTCAATTTGTATCATGAGTTGGTATACTATATAATATACTTTGCGGAATTGTTAATTAATCATAAATTTATTGTTTATAGATTTATACATTTTTATGCTGGTTAAATAAAAAGTGCAGCAATATATTATTTGCACCAGATAAATTAAGTTGCACTATTTACGTTAACTATCTTGTTAACAATTTTATTTTTACTAAGACTAGAAATCGCTAAGAAATTTCAAAGTCCATTTTAAATTGTTTAGAGTCTAAACAAGGTCTAAACTTTAGACCTTATCGTAATAATTAGATATGTTATAGTTATTGATGAATGATGACTATAGGACATAACATGTTCAGGCTCTCTGTAGATAATACAAGTATAATATGGTTTCTGTATTGTTTACGGATAATGGTGATAAAAATATCTGTTGTCACAGACAGTGATTAGTGAAACTATTTTATACCATAAATCATGAAAAAAGTGATGGCTCTTTGTTGATAACTGTTATCTTTCTTGAAATATCAAAAGAGTATGGAATTTTCTATAATTACTTTTGGTAACTAAAAATTACATTAATTTGAATGCTGAAAGGCCTGGTAATATAAAATTTTTAAAATACAAGGAAAGTTATTTAATATTCTTTGTGTAAAATTAAAATCTAATTATTTTACAGTATGGAAATTTGGATTATGGGTTTGATTTTAATTTTTCAAAACAGTTTGTAGTTATATGACAATATTTTGAATGACTATTTCTATTTTAACTATTAGATAAAGTTAATAACATGGTAGGTCATAAGATAACGAATTATAGTAACTACAACCACGTTATTATACCAGCATCTCTGATAGTGGGTTAAAGAGGTGTTTGTACGTGTTACAATGGCCATTTTACTAGATTACATTATATAATTATAAAAAATTGTAGAGACTAAGGACTGTTATGGTTAAAACGTGCCATACTTGGCTACTTGCTACTGTTGGTAAAAATTACTTTTGTATTACTTTGATAGAATCACTGTACAATATATTTAGATCTTTTGCTTATTGGACTCTTAGATTTAAGTCGAGATGATTATTGTTTAGTCAGCATTTATTAACTTGTTTTGCCGAGAATAATAACAAATTTTTCAAAGATATTATTAGATTAAACATCTAAAATAATAAAATAATAATTTCAATCTTTTAAATTTGGGCATACATAAAATATAAACAGCTTATGTAAGGATGTCAATTAATTTTTTATTAATAAAAATAAATATTGCATAATATTATATATATATATATTCCATCCTCGTTGGATACAAAAATGAACTTAATTGAATCTTATATGCAATTTAAATTAAATTTTACAAAGTTTCCGGGTACTCAATATGTGGTTGGTGTTTCATCGCATAAACCATATCGCTATATGATTAAATACACATAGGCCATGTATGAATGTGATTTAAATCATATGGTTTTAGTTGAGCCTATTTACAAATGAATAAAACGCTTTATATGATTACCTAACAACGTGTATTTATGTATAAATTGTTGTATAGTTTAATCTTAGACGATATGATATAAGATAACATAAAAATACATACTATTTTTAAAAATTAATAAAATAAAATCAGAAAATGTATTATTTTTAATCAATAACAAATAATAACAGTAATAATAATAAAATTGTATTAATATGAAAAAATAATTTGATTAATCTGCATATATTTGCACATTACGTTCAAATATCGAATATAGTATTTTATTATCAACGTTATATTTATAATAATAATGACCTCAGTTAGTTAAGATTGAAAAATGTGACTTAAGATCACTGAAATGGTTCATGTTATTAATATTGTACTTAAGAGAAGTATTTTATTCGTGAAACTATGAAAAAAATATTTGCATTTATAAAAGATGTGAAAATTACTTTTGTTTTAAATTACACCAAGATGTTGTTATTTTATTTTTCATTTCTTTATTGTTCTTTTTGATTAAACGCATTTTTTTTCTAAATTTCAACTGTTCCAGGTCATAACGGTTTTTATTGTGTAAAATATATCATCGGAAAAAAAATATTATGTGGAGACCACAGTGAATATACAATCTATACAAACAACTCGACCGAATATTCCTGTGAGACTTAAAAATTAGATTTATATTCCCTGGTGTGTATACCCTTATATGTAAAATCTTCTCTTTGAGTTTCGTTTTGAGATCAATGCTTAACGTCTTACAATTGTTGTTCGGGTCTGATTCAGATTTTTATTGCAAAAGTACCTATTCGCTGCCAACTACAAATATT
The DNA here is from genome assembly GCA_009835225.1 of Aphis craccivora. Classification (NCBI taxonomy): domain Eukaryota; kingdom Metazoa; phylum Arthropoda; class Insecta; order Hemiptera; family Aphididae; genus Aphis; species Aphis craccivora. The sequence continues at coordinate 20,116 of VUJU01003812.1, read as the reverse complement.
AAGACGTTTAATTATCAAAAGTCAGAAAAAAAATAATTAAGACTGTAATTTTTATTTTGCACAAACAGCAGTAAACATTTTTTTTTTTTCATAGGCAACAATTATTATTAAATCAAAATATATGTTTGAATATAATAGACGATAAAAACCATAATAAATTTTCTGATATCTACTAACTTATATATTTTTATGTGTAAAATTGTATCGATTACTTTATTTGATGTTTATATTTTAAGCCATAACTCATAAGGTATAAAATAAATAATTAATTTTATTTCCTTAGTTATATTTTAACCAATTAGTGCTAAGTAATTAACTGTTTGGAGTACACTATGTATGAATTATGTTTTATTACCTACTTTATTGTTACTTACTAACAAGTAGTGAAACTTAAGTATTTTTAGATGTTTTTAATAGAAAATATCAAAGAGTTCTGAGTGGTTTGTTTATTAATTATTAGTGAGAGCGGTATCAAACCACGAGAAAAGCAGTTTTAAAAAAGTAAATAAAACTATAAAAGTGACTTTGATGACGATACAAATCACAACAGTAATCTCAAAACGAGTCGTGAAAAAGTGTCCAGTCAACCATAAATTATATTAGAAAAGTTACTAAGTTAAAATACATCTAGCTGGTAAAAATCAAAAGAAATATAAATCTATAATATATGTAACAGTAAATAAAGATACCAAAAATCAAATAGGTACATTTTATCGAAAAAAAAGGATATTATTTTATTTATTAAAATAGTAATACTTTTAAAATTGTTTAATATAAACAAGATAATAATAGATTATGATAAGGGTTTATTTATCATTAAAAATATTGTATACGTTATATCTATAATAAAATATAGTACATAGTATACATAGGTATCAATAAATATTTTTAAAATATACAAATGTGATAAGTAATACGATAGTGTTGCAGAAGAATCCCAGTGGCTATAATAATAAACAGAAACGTTATACATTATAATATATGAATACAAAGTTAATGCATGTGTGATTTTACCTATGGTACCTATGATAATTACATATTTAGTTTTAAAAATAGTAATATGCTGTTCATTACCTGTTAAGTGTTTTTCAGAATAACAAGTAATTGTGAGCATTCTTCATACATTTACATTTTGTGGGTGCTCATTTTTTATTTCAATAATTTACGTGACCTTTTGTTGCATAATTTGCATTCGAATATGAATTAGGCGGGTATTCGGTGGCTCTTATAGTTATCGATAATGATATTCAGAATATTATTGGCGATAGAGTAAGAGTATAGTGATTATGACTTATGGATCATGAATGTTTTTTTGGTCTGAGATGATATTGTTGTGCTTGTGGACCAGTTGATTATACTGTATTGTACATGTTTTGTAGTTGATAAGGTAGGTATGCAATTTTGTGTAAAGCTTATTTTGCAGAAAGATCCAAAAATGTTTGCATGATATGTGATTTGGCTCATTCACTTAGGAATATATGTACACTGTACATTGTGTGAATTTACGGACGATTGCAGGTTTCTGGTAACAACCATCAGATACTTATCAGATTCTAATTTATAGGTAATACCATACCACTATAATTATACCGGAGCTTTGATTTATCTTAAATAAAGGAAATTTACTTCCAGCTGTTAGAGTATCTATTTGGAATTAGAAATGAATAGAAATTGATTTAAAAGAAAAACTTTCCTGGCCGATGATATTCTTGAGTTATTTTGTAGAAATAATGTGTAGTTCAGGACGTCTTTAATGAATATAGATGAAGATAAGATGTTTTTGGTATATTTTTGGTCATTATTTAGAGCTTATGGTGGTTTTCTGGTGTCTATATCATTATTATCGATCGATTTAGTTTCCTGAGGTAAAAAAAAGCAAACCAGTTATGTGCGATTAAATATTTTGATATATTTTAGTGCATGTTTGTGATAGGCTGAGATTGTGGTAAAGAATGGTACAAAAATGAGGGATCTTTAATTTCATCATAAAAATTATTATTTTTATTTTGTTTCTTTTTATTATTAATGATAATTGTATTTACTATTCTAATAATGGAGATTCCAATCGGTAAAGCGAAAATAAGTTCTAAGCTTGCAGTTGGTGTCTGTGGTATTTTATACAGTTATAAGTGTACAAATATTACCATGATGTTATGAATTTTATTATAATTAAAATAAAATATTAAGTAATATATAAACAATTTAAATTATAAACCTTTTTTATTAAATTTTATAAATATTAAATATTGTTTTATTAGTTAACAAATTTTATCTAAACAAAAAACAGATTTTCGATGATTTTTTTTCAAGCGTGATTTTTTGATTTTCTTGGAAAAGTCAAAATACCTAGTTAATGAAATTTTGTGTAAAATAATTATCTAAGTGAAAAATTTTGATAATTTTATTAATATTACGAATATTTTTATAAAATAAATGTTGTTTACGTTTTTAAAAAAATAAATAAGACTTAAACTAAATTTATTGAAATATTGTCATTAAATAAAGTACTTCATTGAAGTTATTATTAACCAATTCTCGATCATTCAAAAAGAGTAATATTCTATATAACAATATATTATAAGATATATGCACATTTAATTATTTTGATTTTAGCTTTAATTATAGGAGTCTCATTAAAATATTAAATAGTAAGGTAACATAACAATTGTCATACAGTTTTTTCAAGTTATATATAATATTATGTTCTAATATTGGATTCATATTTAAAAGTAAAAAAAAAAAAATAAATAAATAAATAATAAAAAGAATTAATAAGAATTCAGTTTATCAATGGCAGAAAAACTACAAATAATGTTGTTTTATTGCTGATTACAAAGTGAGTTATTTGTATAGGAAAAACTTTGTTAAGGTAAAATGATTAGATTAAATTGGAAATGTATAAATATGTATACGTATATTATTATTTGTTGGTTTGTTGCCTGAATTCGTAAGATATATTTGGTATAGACACCAAGCCAGCTAACAAGCCGTATTGTTTGATTATTTTATAAAAAAATTAATAGAGTATTAATAATTTTGGAGAACGGTGAACTTTGAAATAATTTCTAGCAACATATATCATTATTATAATATTTTTAGAACATTTCTAGAAATCATTGATTATTTATTTATTATATTTATGTTTAAAAAAAATTCCAAATTAAAATACCACGTATTTCGAATTTTTCTAGTATATATTGTATAATATCTCAATATATGTATAATATTATTCATTGTTATTGAGATATAATAAATAATCTGTTCTTTGACTGTTGAAATATCTATATTATATTAAATTAAAAATAACATAGTAATTTGTATTTGTATTTAATAATACAAAATATATTTTCATATGGTTTTGTGCAATGGATATTACAAACAGGCTCACTTATCTTCAGTTTTTTTTCTTTTTTTTCTAACGAACTTCACAATCGGAATACGTTTCAAATATATGTATAATAACCGTACATGCTCGAGAACAAACTATACGTTCACCTCATCGCAGACGATCAATATTATTCAGAGATGAAGTACACGATTCTTGGGCCAAGTTAAAAACTCGTCACCGGAGTCATCCCATAGTTTGTTCGGGACGATCGGGACGTTAAAATAATATAAAGTGAGTGAAAATATATTACAATAATCACATGTTATTTTTTTAACACTTTTTTTTTTTTTTGGAACGAAATCGTATTGCAATATTTCGTAGTCGATATATTGAACATAATGTATAATATTCGTAATACACGCCACATATAGTTCAGACATATATACATACATAATAATATTATACTAAAGTTTTAATATTATAATATTATTACGTATGATATTATATGCAGTATACTTATAATAAAACCAAACTCGTGAAACGCTTGCGACAACCGTGTACTATCTCGACGCCGGACACGCGACCCTTCTGCGACGATTAATACGTTACAGCGTGCCGCCAAATAATACCGATTGTGATGCTCCGTATCGATCATTATTATATTATAATTTTAACGTAGACTGGGTTAAACGGTCTGATTGACAATGCCGTTGCACCGGACGTCCGACGGAATCCGTGTTCAGTCAGTCGTGTGCGTATCCCGTGTCAATCGAAGCGAAACCGATCGATGCCGTCCCAAGTTGATGGAGACGCGCCGAGTGGATGACGTCCCTGTTGTATAGTTTATGGCCGGGGAATTCACCGACGCGGTTTATAAAGCTCTCGATGACGGCCGTCGCGGTGATCGTGGTCGCGATGACCGTTGTGACCGCGACACCGAGATTTGGTGTTGTTCGCTTATTTATTTATTCCTTACTATTTCGATCCAGACACCTCCGTGGCAAACGCTGCGGTCGTGACGATGACGTGGTCAATCTTAGCCGATAGAGCGACAAAAAAATTGACTAAATATCCTTGTCCATCACACATCAGTGAGTTTTAAATTGTTCACCTCCCACAGCATATTAATATGTATTTTATGCAAAGACTATTTCACGAAGTTTTACCCTTTTATATACACCTCAAACAGTTGTGATAATAATATTATGCTAAATACCTTTATCTCATTCCTGTAATAGGTACGTGTACCTTTAATATGATTATCTTTTTCACGAATAGTGAGCTGAAGTCAATTGAAATGCGTTTCAAACTTATTTTAAAATTATCGTTTTGTTTTGTCTTTTTTTTTTTTTTTTTTTTTTGGTAACTATCTATAATAGGTATTAGCATAGCGACTTAAGTCATTTTTTATGTCTATTCGCTATCTTTAAAATAGGAAGTCACGATTCTAAAAAAAAAAAAAAATAGTTATAATTAAATTAAATATTTAGCTAAATATTACGAAGAAAGCGTATGTACTAACAAAATATTGTTATGTATTTAAATAATAAATTTATAGAAAAATCTAATACATCAATCATTTTTTCTTAGTTCATATTTTTTTATGTGTTTCAATGTATCATAAAATAAATTCAATTCAACAAAAATCGATCGATATAACTTTCAACTAGGTACTATTTGAACATTGGTTCTCTCTTCAATTCGACTTTATATTTTATTTAGGTAGTCAATTTGATTCTATTCTTTAGAACGTTGTCCAGGTGTAATCAAAAATTGCATGTATATCTGCGTTGATTAATATGATAATTATTAATATAATTTTTATTAATACAGTATTATTTTTCACTCCTAACTTAACTGTCAGATATATGGTTGGAATAATATCCGTATGTCAGAAATTATAATAAAAAAATATAAAATATTGAATCATGTTTAATGTGAAGCCTATATACTTAAAATGTTGATATGAACAATAGTATACCTACATACATAACGAAAATATAATACGGAACACTTATTTTTATACAATCAACTTGAAGTTGTATTTTAATTTATATTTATGTTAGTTATTAATCATACTTATGGGGAGTTTTAAGCTAAATTAAAGAAAAATAAATACTTATTACATGCAATTCTGTAAATCAACTAATTGAACGTAAATATGTGTTGTAGTAACTCTCAATTTTATCGTAGATTTTCTACTATTATAATAGTTAATTGATTTAAAATACCGGTGCTCACTAAACTTGCTAAATTTAAATACCTAAATTGAATTTGAAACCACTACAATAGTTCAAAATTACGATATAAATGACGTTGAGTTTAATAAATAACCGCAGTATATTATGTAGACACTTAATAGCCAATATATCAATTATTGAAGATATATTATTATTTTTATAAAAACTGAAAAATGTGATAATTTATTAACGCATAATTGGCGAATAGAAATGGTTATAGTTATTGTTATGTATCAGATGATCATTATTTCTTAGAAACATGATAGTATAATACTTATATATTTGATAAAATAGTACAAAACATAAAATAATTTAAAACTTCACTGCTTTAGTTATTTAGTAGTTCAAATAAACTCGCTATATATTATAAAAGGAGTTTATCATACGTTCTAAATTTATATGTAAATATTTGGTGGTAAAGGCTTTATAAAATGTACGATATGTATATTGGATTTATTCGTTAGAATTACAACTCTCCAACAAGTCAGAAAGTTAAAGGATCGGAAAACTGTCCAGACGAATAATATATGTATGTAGTACACATAATATATTTATAATATATATATATATATATATATATTATGTGTGTGTATGTCAAACGAATTTAGACCATTTATACATTCGATATTCTACACAGTACCCAAAATCCAAATCTAACATACATACGATGATTTACGTGACACTTTTGCTACCACCCGTGTATTTGGACACCATGACGTGCTATTTTCGCAAAGACTAAAGAATGATGTCAGAAACAGTTACACTCCTTCCCCCCTTTCACTATCACAAAACACATAAAAAAAGCATTAACTATATATCATGGACTTTACATATTACTATTATAATACGTAATACGTATTCTATATTATATCAAAGGTCTTATGCTGATTTTTGTTTCATCAAAATGTAGATGCAGCTTAATATCGAACTGGTACTTAGTTGATTCAATGACATAATTAGAGTACCTATTTTATTTAGTTAGGGCAGTTGAGCATGATTATAAAAATAACGATGCAAATTTGTGATTTTTTGATATTACATAGTATTTCTACTTTGTTATTATTATTATGGGTTTTAATTCCCATATCTGTAATGCTTTTGAGTACAATTCAATATACGTGCTTTTGAGAATTAATTATGAATAGAATTATGTTTTACAGAGACACTAAAACGTTAGTATGAGTCATATATTTTAATTTACAACATCAATATAACTGCCGCACTTATAATCAATTCCGTACCTATTTCGTAGCATGATTTATTTGAAAATTTATGTTTGAATTATATTTCCATAAACACGGTCTCGTATTATAGAATTTGTTTCTGTAAAGTTGTAATAATTTAACAAAATATAGTATGTATATTGTATATATTACAGTTTTAATATATCATAATGTCAATGATGTAAGGCAATTTCAGCGTTATTAATAACGATAAAATACCACTAGCCTTTTAATCAAAATATGAATATTTATTTGTTTAATGTTTATTAATTTATCTGTGCATTTTTCAGTTATGAAAATTATTAGTTTATTTAAAACAAGGAAAACTCGTTTTTAGTTTAATACAAATGTTTTACGTGGATGGTGGATTACTATAATATAATGTTGTTTAAAAAATATTTTTTTTTTAAAGTTATCTATTACTTATAGTATCATTAATTAAACGATCGTATACAATTAAAATTAAAATTGACTTACTTGGTTTTAAATACAAAAAAAAAAAAATCTAAATCTAAATCCTTGCTAAAATAGTTAATTTATAATTCATAAATATTTCCTTAAAATGTTTGATTTTGTTTTAAAACATATACAAAAAATGACTTAATAAAAATGGCTAAAAAGATATTAAAATATTTTTTACGTTATTATTTATTCAACATAACGAATGATAACTCAAAATAAAATAAAACTGCATGCATATTATATAAGTATATAAATAAATAATAATTAATATTGAAAACATCAAAGGAGTAGTAAATAATTCAGATTGAACAAGAAAAAGAAATAAGATTAAAAAAAAAGAAGTTATAGAGAAAGAAAAAGAAACTAGAAGAAGTGGTTAATTCTGGTCATCTAAACAAAAACATTGGTATTAATTTTAACCAAAAAAAAAAAAAAAAAGGTTACTAATATACGAAATTAGAAAAAAGTTTTTGGAAGGAAAAAAAAATATGAGTGACCCCCTATGGCTAATAAGAGAATAAGAGGTAAGACATTAAGAAAATAAATGAATGAAGTCTTGTTGAGGAAAATTGATCCAATAGTCAATAGTCATAATTCGTAAGAATTTGTTATTGATACTACAATATAAAATTTGAATGATATCATATTCTAGAATAGATAAGGAAATAGCACAATAAAATTGTATTTAATCGAGTGGAAATGTTATAGTAGGTATTTAGAGCTTTACAACAGATAGCATTCTAATTATGGGTTAAAATATCAGGTCTGATTAAAATATTTCATAAATATCAATTTACCAGCCGTAGTCATAGAGGTGTTCAAGTGTGCTGTAATTAAATAAGAACAATCAAAATACAATTGTTTTCGTTAAATTTGTGAAAAAGACGGTGAAAGTTATTTCAAGATGATGAATATTGTAGATACATCATCGATATTAGTAAGTATACTATCTGTATAAAATAATAATAATAATAATATGTATTAAAACTTATATAAAAGTAATATTGAATTATATCTAGCTGATGCGTGTACTGAAAAAAGTTTTTATTTTAATTTGTATTGAGGTTTAAGTTACAGAAGTTATAACTTATAAGTAATATGTAAGTACTAAATAATTGAATAGTAAGAACAAAATAAAAAAATACATTTTAATAATGGATAATAGAATTTCAAATATACAGATATTTTTTTAAATAATCTTAATAATTCAAAACCAAATTATAAAAATATTTTTTTTTAAAATTATAATATTTATTAAATATTTAAATGGAGTATAAAAAGAAAAACAATTTAATTTATACGTGCGTGCACTATCAATGGAAAAATATTATAATATATGTAATATCTCTAACTTCAATAAAAGAAATATTCATTAACATTTAAAATGATTATTAAGCTGCTAGAATCTAATAAATTCGGCTATATAATTAAATGATTTTATGTTTAAAACAATATGCTTCTTATGCCACTCAAGTGAAAAAAAATGTTTAATCTAATTTACCTATAATGGATTTTAAATATTATTTAATAAATAAATAATGATAATAATATGCAATATTTTTTGTTTTTGTGTCATCTAGTCATCTAGTTTTCTAGTTTACTAATATTTACTATTTCTTACATCCATTATTAATGCAAGAGTCATAGCACAAAAAAATATCATCATAATATACAAAAAAAAAAAAAAAAAAATGTATTTTACTAAAACTTTTAAAATCGATTTTATTTAGAATATAATATAAATTATATATGTATAATAGTCATAAAATTACTAATTAAGAATCACCATTTAAAGTATTTGCGCTTAAGGAACAATATTACTTAAGTTATTTCGCATACTGATTAATTATTACACATAATATACGCTACTGTATCATTTAAGTACACTTAATATATACTAAAAAAAAAACATAAAACAAACTTTTCAAATTGGATTAAACGTTCATTACATAAAAATCAAACTCGTCAGACGCCCGTTGTGTCACCGGGACAGCTCATCGAAAATCGGTTGAAAATTTACAGTTTTATCCTGGGCGTGATTTCAGATGGTAAAAATATTTAGAATTATTGTGGTATACCATATGTCTGATGATAGTATTCTCAGTATGTAGATAAGTTTCTGTATATATTTGAACGTAGAAAAATCCCACTATATAGTATCGGATCAATGCAGCTATAATAATAATATGTGTATGGTAGTTTTATAATATACGATCCAAATGCACAGTGCGTATATTAGTTATCTCGTGCACCGTATACAAAACATCTATTATTGTGATCTCTGCGGGTTGGTACACACGCATGACACCATCGCACCATCGTTTTGCATTGTTATTGTGCACGACAATAATGTTACATAATATAACAATATAATACAATATTTAATAAAATCTGATTGCATCGTGCCGGCGGCGAGCACCGAGGCGTAAAACACAATTCGTTCGAATTCAATCGCAATTTTATACCGACTGCCAGTGAGTAAAATCCTTTTTTTGTTCGCACATATTTTAATCGATTGTCTCTCAAAAAGCAATCTTGTAACTGCAATAGATGCGTCTCTGTACACATTAAATACTATGTGTTATTTCATTATTTGTTCATATCTACATAGGTATTTAGTCGTGCATGTACTCGTAATACATACTAAAATTTCGTCCCACACGTCCTGCACTTAATGGTCTTCGGACATCAAAATATAAAATTATAGGTGTTTTTAACAGTAAACCCATTAAAACCATATAAATGATTGATGACAAGTCCATTTAAGCATACTTTCAATGTACGTTTCTGTAATTAATAATTTCAAAATACACGTATATTTCCCGATACCCGTATAGCAAACGGTCGTTGGTTGGCCTTGGCGTGTGGTCACCGTTATCGTAATATCGCACTACTGGCGATAATAATAGACATACCCAGGGGCTGATTCAATAAAATTAAAGCCGAGTGCACAATTTTTTTAGTGGCCACCCCCAAGTCAAAAAAATGTTCTAGAAAAAATCGACATAGGGGTCGACTAACATAAATAAAAAAATATTTGTATGTTAAAAGTATTAAATACATATCTCAAAACTCATAATATATTTGTACATTATTTTATTTACTATAAATACAATTTAGTTACTTGTTCTAGTAAATTAAAAACTAGACAATATACTAAAATATTAAAAGTACTTAACGATCTTATTATATAAATTTAAATCTAAATAATTAATTTTCAATCTTCCATAAAATGAATAAAATTATAAAATAATTTATTAATTAACAATTTATTTTAAATAATTAAAATGAAATAAAATATGAAAAATTTCTATAATTTCTATTTGCATTCCATTTTCCTAACCGTTCTACTCTGATTTGTGATGGTATCTGATTAGCACTTGGGTGTGGAATGACAAAAAATCAAAAAAAAAAATCAACTGACAATTAAATGATAAAATTATACCTACTGAACTCTGAATATTGAACACATTGACAGTTGATATTACATTTTACAAAATAAATTTTTGTGGAATTAATTTAAAAAAAAAAAAAAAACAATTTTCTGTAACTTACGGAGAGCGGGGCTCCCAGAAATTGTAGACCTAGTGCAAATGCTCCATCTGCACAAGCGTAAATCAGGATTTGGACATACTCAATAATGACATTTTTGAACAACATGTAATATTATTATAATTTGTAATTAATCATGATAGAATGATACATATTTCCATCATGGTTTTTGATATTATTTTGGTAACATTAGCGTTCAGACACTGAAACACACAGACACAGTATCTAGTATTCTAGTATCTACTTCATAGTTCATACAGTAGTCGTCGACTTGATAAACCAACTATTGTGGTTGTAATCGTTTACCTTTTTAGTTTCTTCCTTTTTAAATATGTGTGACCATAATAAAGAAAACATAAATGCACTAAACTGGAATGTTCATCATGCGGACGTTCGTTTGACTATAACTAAACGTCGTAAACATGAAATAAAAATGCATGGTGGTGATCATGTTGAAGTAAATAGCATTAGTCTTGGTATTGTAAATAACCCTTTTATTGCTGCCCGATTTAATTTTCAACGAAAAACGCAAGTATACATATTATAATGATAGCAATAAAGTATTTAAAAAATTAAAAAAAAAAAAAAATCAAAAATGTTACCATAATAGGTAATTAGGTTATGTTAAGTACCTTTATTATTAAATATTACTACTACCTACTCAAAGCTAAAATAACGAAATATTAGGTATGAATCACTACATATTAGAATCATCCAGCTGTTAAACGTAAGTATTTGTTTTTACAATAATAACTCAAATATTTTAGAAGTATACATAATCAAATTTTTAGATGACTGACACCAACACCAGCAGGCAGCAACCGTAACGAAGAAGAATATGAAATTACACACATTATAGATTAATTACCTGCAGTAACTAGCCTAATCTCGCTAAATATGACTGATTTATTCGTACCGTATAGTGTCATAGTAAGTTGTTTAATTTTAAGAGAATTAAATTAACTGTTATTATTTAGACTCCACCTAAAGCTTTAACGTCGGGATCATACTCGTCAGATATGTTCCCTTCAACATCGTATGATATTCTACTAATTATAGACGAATTGCCGATATAAACAGCGGTTCTGATGCCCCCGAACCTCACCTCCACCACTTGGCCAGATCGCCCTGATCGTCCGATCATCCTTAATCGTCCGATCGTCCTTAATCGTACCCTCACCACAGCAATTTCTGGCTCTGTTTATGACGTATACTCCCCTCCCTATATGGTCTGATGATAACATTTGTATGGTAGCCATGGTCAATTTCAAAAAATAACAGGAGGTTTAACAACGCTATTTTGAGATTGCGCCACAAGTTTTTGTTCCTGATAAATTTAATTTGAAGCTTGAGGACAGCTATAGTAGACCATTAGTGGCCAATTTATACCGCTATTTATATTTTACTGTTCTATATATAGTAAAATTAGTACAAAATATATAAAAGATCAGTAAGGTTTATTCAAATTTCAAATCTACATTATGCATAAGTTAATCTAATAATAAAATAAAACTAAATTGATGGTATTGAAAAATGGTTCTATATACTGCAGATTATGTAGATTATGATATAATTATATAGTACAAATATTGAAAGTGTTTATGAATTTTTATTTTTGTTATTAAACTTTAGTTCAAGTACATGTTATAAAATTTTAGTTTTTTGTTTCTGAAATATAATTTTTCATAGTCTTTTTGCCTGATTTTAAGTTTTCATAAATTTCCACTCGTTTTTTTAATTTTTTGTAAAAATTAAAGATGTATGCTAATTGTTCTTCTGCCGTCGGAAATTCCGTTGGTAGTTTACCATTATTTTGAAAATATAATTCCCTATACTGTTGAAAAATTGAGCTGATAACCTTTAAACAAAATGATTTAGCAATCATATTTACATTGACTATAAAAATAAAAATTCTAGGTTTTCATACAAAAGTATTTTCTTTTTCTCTTTCTCTTATTTCGTTAATGATGTCTTTCGATTGTTCAAATCTTATTTTATCCTCCATTAAATCCAGATCCGTTTTAAGATATTCTGGATTGACAGGATTTAAATGTATCTAATTACATAATATATATTATAATATTAATGTTTTATAATATTGATGAGTTAAAGATAACTGTGTGAGAATAAAAAAAAGTAAAAAAAATATATATATATATTTTTTTAGTTAAAAAATGAACTAATCATTAAAACAAATGTTTTCATTGTTAATAATATTAATATTGATTGCCCAAAAACAATCGTTTGGAAACAATAATCTGTCGAAGGTGCTCAATATTTTAATGTTTAATAAATTACAAAGATTTTACTTACTTCAGTTTTATGCTTAGATTTAATATTTGCCTTCCTTTCAATGTACATTAAATCAGCCTTCTTAAGTTCATCTAGATAAGTTCGGGGATCGTTAAAGTCTACATTTAAAATTACTTCTTTATTTTTAGTTTGCTTATGATGAATCTAAAATTATAATGAATTAAAATATTTACAAGTAATTACATTATTGGATAAAAAATCTTAAAATTATTTATAATACCTCTTCAGAATTGCCATTATTGGTTTGTTCTTTTTCATTAAAATCAGATATTTTTAACTTTGAGATTGAACCCATGTTTCTTATACAAGCCATTTCCTCTACATGTTTAATGATGTCAAACACATTTTCATATCGAGGGTTTTTTGCAATTACTTTTGAAATAAATTCCTAAATGTGTGATCAACAAACTTGTGATAGATATATTAATACCGAATCAATATAAATATATGTATACAGTGTTCTGTCATTTAATGTGAGTTATAACACTAATTATTTTAGCGTAGAGCATGGCCATATCGAGTTATATTACCATTTATGATTTTAGATTGTATAGGTAATAAGAAGTTTTGAAATAACAAATACTTATACATTTGACTTATCATCAAAATGTTAGCCCTGTTAGTGATAGCAAGCGTTATGCAAATTGTACTATTTTTAACTTGTTAACTTTTACTTAAGACACTGGATTTTAATTTAAATTTGTATACGTTAATTAGATCATTTGACTGTGCTTGTAAACTTGTAATGGACTTAACTACAGCCATTTTGATTTAAAATAAAACTATTCATTAGAGTATTTTGATTAAAATTTCAATAATGGTGCCATAGTGGTTAATGCTAGATATTTAAAAATTGGAAGCTTCAGTTTTGGTGTATCAAAAGATGAAAAACTTTGAAGTATTCACTAAATGTAAAAATGATCCAATACCTATATCACCCTCTAATAACTAAATCACAATATTATGTCAAGTTGAACTATTTAGTGTTATCTTTAATAACGTGATCAAAAATGCTTTAGAAATAGTTTTCACAATATAATGTTGTACTAATATTATACCTACTCATAACAGTATGACATACCTCGTAAGGTTTATAACTTTCAATACGAGACCTTGCATCTTGAACGATATCATCTAATTTTTTTTTGTTATTAACAATAGATTTAATTTTTCTTTGATAATCTTTCTGTTTCATTTTTTCATCTTTAATAATATGCTCACATTCGTTAATTGTTTCTATGTCGTCCTACACCATAATAAAAGAAGAACTATTATAGAGTATTATATTTCGTTAAATATTTGGTATTTTATTTTATTTAACCTGGTCTGTTAATATTTTAAATCATAAAAAAAATAATAATAAAAATCGATACAATAGATAGTTTTATTATTAAATATCATTTAATGTGACAAAAATATTATTATAATATTTATTCAACTGCATTTGAATAGAAGTAAAAAGTGATTTGAAGATTTTAATTCTAAATACTGTATATTTTATTTATTACACATATTATACTCAATACTAAACATTTATTATTTTTTTTATTTAAATAGACTGCAGCATTAATTTGGATCGAAATTTGAAGTAGTGAACATTCTTTACTTTAAATTAAATGCTATAGCATTTCTATTATAATATCAACCAGACCCAGTGGCATTCCCGGAATAGGATTATTTACTAATACATATTTTTATACATACGTATCTACTTGATTGGTATATTTTTTAGACTCTTTCCATTTGGTAAATTTCTAGGTACATCTCAAATATGACATAAATAAAAAACATAATATGCATCATGTAACTGCAAATATTTTAAAGTAGGTATATAATAAATTGTCATCATAGTAATTGGTAGTCATTGCTCATAAATTCGGTAGATATATTTGTGATTTTATTTAAAAAAAAAATCAATTTAATATCTATTTATAATATATGTATAACTTTTTTTACTTAAAATAATTAATTAGTAAAAATTGAACCAACTATATATGAATAATTTGTAATAAAAACGATTTTACATCATTAATGTTTCGAAATTAATATTTTGACATCACATAGGTATTCAAGAATATAATTACAGTCTACGTATAATTATCATTATTATTAGTGTTATTATGATCCTTTATATTAAAAAAATTAAGTTTAATGTTTATTATATGAATCATACTTCCGCTTTTAATAATTTTTCATGTACGTATTTTTTAAATTCACTCATTTCAACGTTAAATTTTTCCATTTTCGTATCCATTTCTTCTCTCTCTTTTTTTATTAAATCCAGTCTAGAAATGGCGTTTTTTTGTTCTTGTAAAGCATGGTGCATTGCTCTATAGAGAATTGTTAGTTTAAGGTTCAAACAAACCTCATATTTTTAAAATCATTTTTTAATTCTTACTGTCTTGGATCATCAAATTCCTTGACGAAATCCCTTATCGGTTTGTTTTTAATAGATTTCTTCATTTTATAATATAAACTAATAATTATATATTATTTAAACTTATTAAGCTTATAATATACTAAATTTTAATATAATAATTTATAATGTTTGAATACAAAATATCATAAGAAAGTAATCATAACGTAAAAATGTATTATAATATCTTAGCAACATAATATTCCTATAAAACATTGTTATGATATAATTGATGATATATCTAAATACTATACTTATAACTTATAAGTTATAGTTATATAATATTATAAATAACTATGAGTAGGTGGCGTAAAATTGTGTTTGTTGATAAACGTGTTTTTATGGAATAACAAAGCAAACGGTTTGCATACTATTCACTGAACGTAAAAATATGAAATTAAAAATATTATATATATATACCGACGAAGCATGTAGTAACGGATTTTTGAAATTGTCATTAGTCCCTACTCCCTTTTGCATATTAGCAGACATTTATGGATGTTCTTTGGACAAATAATTGTATAGGTAGGAACCTACATGAATAAATACCCATGCCTCAAACAAGTAACATATTATTGAAACTAAAACTTCTAGATATAGAGAAGATTTAAGTTCATAATTTCACAGGAAAATGCAGGGTTTGAATCCGATTTCAAAACTGACTTCAGAAACCAGTATAAATGGGAGTTACTCGTTTCCGTCAAAAAGTTTGGTAACCATTTGTTATAATTTTTAAGCAATATTGAATATATTATGTTGTGGTATGTATATAAGACAATAACATTAATTGTAATGTATACTTCAAAAATCTTCAATAATTGTTGATAATCGTCGATAACGGAAGCAAACATAGGTATACTATATCACAGTTTGTTTATAATTTGCACTCAATTATTATCTGACAAATGTTAAATTCTTATATTTAGATTCAGTATCTGTTCTGTTTGTCACCATACTAACAACACTTAATACCGTTCTTAAAACATAAAATTTCACATTACACACATAAACATGCTACATCACACAGAAAAACCAACAATTGTGAATATTTTCATTCTTTTTTCAACCAAAAATATTATCAAAATTATAAAAATTAACAGTGCTTAAAAAAATATACAAAAAAAAATCGTTTAAAAACTACAAAAGATAATATGTGGTGATAATATGTTAATATCTAATAAGTAATAACATTTTTCTGTGTTATTTCTGTGGTTCGGTAATTCCAGAGTTTCCAGTATTTTAATATTTTATTATTTTGATAGGAACCATGCCACTTCGAATTTTTTTCCTTTGCTTATATAAGTAATTTTTGTTAGTGTTTGAAATACGATTTCAAACTTAAAAACAAATAATCTCATCGTTTTCGACACATAATCTAAATTATATTGAAAATAGAGACAAGTGAAACAACTTATACTCCGAAAAACGTTGAAAATAAAATCAAATAAAAACAACGGAAAAAGAAAAACTTGTGCGAGAACTAATAAAAATGGGATTTTCCGAATAACTAGTTATAAAAGTAATATATTTTAATATTAATTGGCACTTGTACATTTAAATTTTTAAATACCCATCTTTAAGTTTGTAGAGAATGCTGGTGATGTAAATAAAGCCATAATTGTTGAACAATTGTTAACCACGACTTCAGAGCCTATCGAAAATATAAAAGTTGTAGAAGTTGATGGTGATCAATTATGGGAAGATGTTATTGCATCTAATAAAATGGTAATCGTTATAAACATTGGCTTGAAAACGAGTGTTGGGGAGATTGCTTCACAAGTTATTGAATATCATTTATAATAAATTTCTATCTGAAATATTTAAAAAAATTACTGTTAGGTACACCAATGTTAAAAAGGAAGATAAAAATCAAATATTGCACACATTTTGGGAAAAAAAATAGTGAAGATAGGTTGTAGAATTTCGAAAAAAAAATAATATTGTAATATATCAATCTCAATAAATATTTCAAAATGGTGGTATGTTAATTATATTGTTTATTAATAACTTAATAGATAATAGTAAATAATTTTCTACTGTCTGTTTAGACCTAGTTAAAGACAAGGTTAAACACAATATTCAGTTATGTAAATTACATTTAATAAATATACATAGGTAATAAGTCTTTATTTTTTTATATTCAAGTAATAGACAATAATGTGAAAGTCAATGGATATACTAATTTCCTTAATTATATTATGTGTGGTGTACCTACCACACGAATAGTAATATCTTCTATATTCTTTGATAATAAACAATTAAAATGAATTCATTAAATTCCTTTTAATAAATAAATAATTTGTTGTGCAGATGATACTGACTGCTGAGGTATTATGTTCAGATGATTCTTTAAAATACAAAAATATAACTAAAAGATAAGTAATTGGAAATAATATATTCCTAAATTTAGAAGGAACATGAATCCATCTACTTAAATTGGTAAATAATATATTACCTACAAAAAAAAAAAAAAAAAAAAACAATAACAATAATTGTCGATAGTTAAACATCCATTTATGTAAATCAATAATATATTTAAATTTAAATATCTTGGAATTTAAATTGGTAGTGTGGACAAATTTAACTAGGTAATCCATTAACAAAACAAATTAGAATAATTAACTATATATTTATAAAGTTAAATATATTTCTACAACTAATATAATTGTGCCTATTATATTTGTATTCGTACGATCACTTATATCATGTTGGATAATTGACTGATGTGATAATGATTCAATAATGCTATGTCGAAATAAATCAAAATAAAATTCATTTAATTTTACTCAATAAAGTACAAATGTCTATAACGAAAAATGTATTCATAAAACTTAATACTACTATAAAAAGTTTATAAATTAACAAAATTGAAGACATTTTGAAATATTCAGCACTAAACAAGTAATACAGTACAATCTTATATTATTATGAATTTTCAAATTAAAATAATTTAAACACTTTAAATCTTACAATCACTTGGTAAAAAAATTAATCCTTTTAATATCATTAAGAATTTGTCAACTTTATTTCTATATTTGTATATTATGGATATTATTAGTATTATTATTGCGGAATCATGAAATAAATATATACACATAATTTTAAATTTATTTTATCAAACAAGTTGCCTAATAAAACTATTTCGATATTTCCTGACACTTTAAGGTGTATTTTAATTTCCTTGGTTTGGATTTAAACGTTTGGAAGTCGCTTCCTCGGACTAGTACATGTAAACCTTTGTTGGAACTGTGACGAAATCTTAATTGTAATTAATTGGTAATACTAAATGAGTGAAAGAGACAAAATTATGTTAACATAATTCTCTAAAAAGCGTTTATCATATTTTCATACGGCACTTGAATGTGATAAAGTGCTAAAACGTCTATAAATTCACGTGTCCCACTGAAGTAGCCTGTCGCATATTATTATGATTGATCGGGTATCCGAGACGTATAATTATTAATCAGCTCTTTTGTGGCTTGTTCGTACAACTAAAGCTCCTTCGAACATCCTCATGCAGTTATCAATCACGACATTGTGCCGGTAGCAGATACTAATTGGAACCTGGTTTAATCGACCAGCCGACCGTCACAGGCTTTTAATGACACCGTCATTAATTATTAACGTTCGGTGATTATTGTGACTACCACTACACCATACCACTGTTACTACCATAACTAATACCATTGATACCGACTATTACTACTACCATCTCAGTTGTACATTATACTGTAAAACATATATAATACACCTTAAACGATTTCGAGTCAAGTAGATATTACGAATATTACAATGTATAAAGTAGTGATGTAAAATGTCATGTACCAACGCCACCAGTTATGTATCATGAAAAGTCTAATTTATAGTTAAAAGATGAAACCTGTCATCAATATTTTATTCTACTAAAGATTTTTGAAGTGGAAAACCTTACTCCAAGTACAATAAACGTTTTAAATAATTTCAATAGTATGTGATGTTAACCGTTTTATTTTATCCGAGTTAAAAAACAATTAAACATTTACGATGTTATACTATTCAGGCATTCGGTAATAACATCGCGTCATCTCCCATACACTACAACTCAACTCTTTAATATATTATTATGTATATTGTAGGTAAACCTATATACTTTAATCGCTATATTATCAAACTTATCGAAGGTATTTCATTTTAATTATATTATGATACATATAAATCACATTCATTGAATACATGTTTTTGTTTTATTAAACAATAAAAAAAAATGTTCTTAGTAATAATAAGTAATAATTTATATTTGTTTTCTAAAAAAAAAAAAAAAAATAAAAAAGCGGGCAAGTGGGTACCGCTCTGCTGTA
>VUJU01003811.1:0-23091 GCA_009835225.1 Aphis craccivora | reverse complement strand
TGTGGTAGGTTTGGTGGTTGTGTTATGACGACCAAACGAATGTCGAGTAATTTTGTTCGTAAAATGATTGAGAATATCCCAAGGGCACCATTAACAAAATTAAGAAGAGATGTTCAGTTGAAAACCTATCACCGACCATATTATTATGCTTAGGTGTATATGTACTTATAATGCACATCATAGTTCATCGATCATTATTATTATTATTCTTTAACGTTATTATATACGCATACGCGCGCTATATCGTATGGACCACATCGCTAGTTGGTGCACAATGCATACAGTCACACGTCCACATAGGTCCGTGCTTATACGTCAATATAAAAGTTTGTTAGATAAAATACTTCAATAAAGTATATTATAGATGATATTATTACGTGTAGGTACGTTTTTAAAACTTTACACAACTGTCCATTATAGAAAAAGGTTGGAAAAAGTGTTTGCGGATTTCGAATGTACCTACCTACGCATCTTGATCGATATTACTTTATTCGAAAAAATGTATTAGTAAGAAAAACTATCCACAATTATTAAACAATACATTTTAAAAGTTATTTGCAAACATTTTAACGTCAGGGTTTAATTTAATTACCATATTTTTTAATCGTGTTTTCAGGTATACATTATGCAGCACCAATGTAAGTATTATAACTTATATACCATAACATAATTACATAATTATTTTCAACATTGATTTGTATTATAATAATTTACTTGAATATTTTTATTAAATTGATAATTATATTTAGTAATTTAGTGATTTTAATGTTGTACTTTTTTCAACGAGCGCAATTATTATTATGTTATCGCATACACAGTACAAGGTTATGCTCCTAAGTATTTGATTTCTGATATTGAAAGATTGTCGACAGACCAAATAAACTGGTTGGTTTTGATTTTGCGTATGTTTAATAATATAAAATAACTGTTTAACACAAATATACTGAAATACGTATGGATAATAAAATTTTAAAGTTTGAGTGATCAAATTTTGCAATCTTGGAAAAAGTCGGACCCTCGGCTGCCCGAGTAACCGCTGTCTGTCCGGAAGTAAAACCCATAGCTATTGAATGCGTTTTAGTTCGACTAGGTAATAGTCAACCACCGGACGCAAAACACAATGGTGACCTTAGCAATGGTTATCGGGGTTTGGGACTTGGAGGGCTAAGGAACGGCCACTGGTAAGAACACGCAACTATAGACGAGCATCATCACGACGGTAAAGCATTGTTTTAGTAAAAAAATAAAAAAAAAACAACAACTTATTTGTAAACTGAAAATTGAATTTTAAACAAGATGATTCAATTATTCTAAGCCCACCATAATTTATTTTAATGATGAACTTGATTAAATTCTGATTTGTTATATTTGTAACTATATACTCGAGGGACACATTTTAGAACACTTAAATTTTTCATAACATTTAAGGGGTTTTTTGTCCACAATACTTCCCAAATTGTTTTCTTTAAATATGGATCATTTTTGTAAATTGTTAATTACATGATTTTTTTGAAAAAGTTCACATACCTATTAAGATCGAATTTCGAACGTATAGTTTTTGTGTTATTTAACATTGTGCACTTAAGATAATAGTTTTGAAAGATATGACGATTTGAAAATTATAATAATTATCTAATATTAGTTTTTATTATTTTGACTGTAAAAATGTTTTAAGTGTAATCACTCAACATTTAGTATAGGTACCTAATTTTACAAGTATTTCATTATATTTTGGTAAAATCGTTTCAATGTGTAGGACGTAGGTATTAATTTTATATTATATATATTTATAAGCAACTTAAAACTTCTCGTTCAAACTTTTATTTAGATTTTAGATATAACATTTTCAACAAAAAATGTCATCTGCTTAACAAAAAATACTTGTTGTCATTTGAAAAATAATGGATGTATAAATTACAATAACTGTAACTCTTTATTCTTTAGTAGATACTTTTTTTCAATAAAATAATAGTTTTCAATAAGCATAGGTATATTAAATGCATTAACTAGACAACTCATCAATTGATACTTTTTAAAACTACATATTTATAGTAATGAAGTATGACTATTATTTTGCTATAAATTCAAATTTCAAGGCACTTAATAAAGTTATAATAATAATAAAATAATAAAAATAAACACACGATTGTATATTTTAATTTAACTGTATTTTGAAAAGCTAACACAATTAATTTATAATTTTTATCTGATAAAGTTATCAAAATATTGAATTTTAAAAAAATTTACGTAAATTAAATTTACCCATATAGCTACCATTAACTAATTTATAATCGGTATGTGGTAGATATTAAAAAGTGTAAGAACCATTGGTACATAAAAAGGCTCAAGTTTATTGAAAAAGAAAGTGGTTGAAAATTAATCAATTCTTTTTAAAACAGTTTTACATTTCACACACGGGTAATATACGCACTAACGTTGACAGGAAAGGTGGCAAAATAAATTGCGTATAGATTTACTACAGCACATTATACGTCATAATATCAATGTTTATAACTACATATTATATAATATATAGTTCATTCAAGCTATATAATTAAAAACAATTAAACAATTTTTCAAAGTGAATTAAATAAATGTGAATAACGGTTTATTTAAGTGTATTAGTATTAGTATTAATTAATATATATTATATTGTAAATGATTGAAGCAACATATAGACTGTACCTAATTTGTTATTAATGTTACCTATTACTTATTATAAAAATGTTAAATCTAGCGAATTTGTGTTTCTATTTTAGGATTGTAACATCACTTATAATGAAGGTGAATTAACCAGAATGTTGTTGTTTTATGCATTTTTGACTTTTAGTATAAATAATATTATTATAACAGTTAAACATTATATCTCTGTGTTATATATATTATCAGAATATTTGTTGTAGATTCACAATTCATTACCTTGCGTCAACCGTTAAATGTTGTAAACTGTATAAATTACGTTTTAACGTTGTTATTTCAAAATAGAACACACACCATATAAATATTGCGGTAAACAATACCTACACGTCTTTATATTTTAGCATAAACGATGAATTCGCTAGAATATTAATTGTGTTAAAAATTGCATAGATATGTCAATCAATGTTATTTGTTATATAACTTATGGAAAAAAAAAATCATAACTCTAGTACTGTACATGTGAATATATGATACGAAATTGTACTAATGATACCTATCACAAATTAGAAAGTTAAGCTTTAGTTGTATGTACACCATACCCAGCTAATTTTTTTCTAAAAATGTATTCCTACTTCCTAGCTTCCTAAGTAAATACTTAGATTTAATGTGGTTGGAATACTAATATTGTTAAATGTAATTTGAGGGATAATTTGGCGTTTAAGAATAAATGTGATATGGTTGAATTGAATTTAACTTCTTTGTTTTTATTTCCCATAAGAAAAAAGTAAGATTGAAATTGGTTAGATGCAATAAACGGATTTAATTCCTGTAATGAAAGAGTTAAGTGTTGAACTGGGAAGTCATAGGATTTGGCTTGGCAACAGATGTGGCTTGAGTGGCTTGACACTTAATTATAGACAATTAAGATTTACGATTTTGTTGACGGGAAATATTGTGGAGGTCTCCTGTGAAATTGCGTCTTGTAGGTAAGTGAGGGCTCAAATTTTTTTTTGGGGGGGGGTTGACTGGGGGTAGTGGTGATGTGTTGAAGTAAATCTGCGGTTCTTTTGGATTTGATTGTGGATTTGATAGCTTCTATAGTAGGCAAGATAGTTTCTTTGACATAGAGCATAGGTAGGTGGTACGTCAATTGCCTTGTTATGCGTGGACGATCAGTGCCGTAACTACCCTCCATGGCGCCCTTGGCAAATTTTATTTTGGCGCTTATTTTTATTTTATTTCATGGTAGGTATCTATAATTTTTTTATAAATATTATAATATTACATTTTTACCGTAATTATCAAAATACTGCCATGGTATATTTTTAAATAATCAAGTCTTAAAACAAAGTTACAAAAAAAAAAAAAAATTATATTTAACTCAAATGCGCCCCTTACATTACTGCGCCATTGGCAAGCGCCCATATCGCCAACCTCTAGTTACGGCACTGTGGACGATTGATAATCTTTCCCATAACGGACTTAACGTGGAATGTAGTTACAATAAGTTGAGCATGGACTTAATTTTGATAATTTTGACACTGTACTAGATCTCGACGCTTTCGGGGCTCATCAACCTTGGCGTGAAGGATATAAGTGATATCGAGTATAATTTTGTAGTCATCGTCTTTAACCGAATCTATAAAAAAGGGAGTAAGAGAGTAAGTGAGTAGGATAAGCGAAAAAATAATGAATGATACGCAGTGGTAATTAAATGTGTATAGGTATGTACATAATATGACGACTGTTCACCAGAAAGTAATCATTTTATTTTGATTTCGAAACAACATTCAATTATTAAAATATAAAAAATATAAAACATTAATAAAATATTGGCTATTATAAAAGAGATGAAATAAATATTTATATTTTTTTGAGTAAGTATTGTTTATTCAATAGTGTCTAATAGAAAAAAGAAACATTATTTTTTTTTGGATCAAAAAATTTGATTTTTAATATCGTTTAGACATTAGCTGCAAAATGAATGTGTATACCAACAAAAACGTACTAATTGATAATTGGTATGAGGATAAATATGGTACATTTCCATCAAAAAATGAAGGTAATAGAGAATCGACTTACCAAAAAGATTATCGCAAGAGTATTTTACCAATTCGAGATAACAGAGTTATGCGGAATATAAGAGAAAGAGCAATGGTAATTTTATTATTACAAAGTATATAAATCAAGATTTAAAAAATTGGAAATACTAACTCACTAAATGATAAAATACCTATACATTGTGCATTGGTATATTATTTTATATTTAGGGGTTGCCAATTACATTATTTCGTGAGCATGGTATTCACAATGCTTACAATAAAAACACGAGTTCTCTGTATGATTTAAATTGCATGGCTGCTTACAATCCACCACACTACAGACGTTACAATACACGATCTGGACTCTGGGAACCTGAACAAAATTTCACAGTTAATTATGGACCAGGACGATGTGAATTGTTGAAAAAAAAACAGATAATTTGGAACACTGTTACAAAAGAATTTATACCCAGTACTGAATATCAATGTAGTTATACAATAAAATAGATGAAAATAACAATTAGGAAGCATAATAAACCGTATTTTAAAAAAAATAAAAAAAACAATATTTTGTATTAATGTTAAATTAAAATAAGATGCACTTATTTCATTTATTATACTATAATTTGAAGATAATATGAAAATACTATAAGTATTTGTATAATAATTTATAATACTCCATTTATAAATCCAATTATATTAATAATATATAATAGGTACCCATCTACTCATGATTATAGATTATAAATAAATAACTCATAAAATCAAGTTTTTTAATTTACATACAAGTAGAAAAACTGCGCAAGTAGGTCTATGTAATGAATGTGTTAAATTTAAATAAATAATAAAAAAAAAAAAATAACAATAATAAATTGATTGTATACGAAAAATTAAAAACTTCGGAGTGTAGACGGAGCCTTCATTACCTATATAATAATATGTGTACTTATTAATTTACAAAACATTTATATTGCTATTAAAGTAATTTGGTACTAATTTTTAATGCCTACTACTATTAATACGGTAGATTGGAATAATTAATTTGTACCCAGAATATCGCATATTATATATATAAAAAATAATAAAATAATATAATAAAAAAAAACCCAAGGTAAGATATTATTTAATTAATATATACCCACCCAACCATTAAGTTGACACTGACACATTATGCTAAGACTATGTAACTAATATAAAACATTTGCTAAATTTAAAATAGAAAATATCGTTTTTTTTAAGGACCTTAAACTCTAAATGGGAGTAATCGTTAGTGTTAAAAACCTAATGAAGTTACAGAGGTACTATAAACATTAAGCAACTTTGTTTAAATAAATTGGTATAGTTTTGTTGGGGGTGTTAACTGGTATATTAATTTTTGGAACCTCTTCCGGAGACGAAAAAGTTCATAACAAAATCTAAAAATGCCTTAGGATAAACTAGCAAATTTCTAACAAAATTTTAATGTTCATTACATAGTCCTAGTGGCCTAGAATAATGTTTTGGTTTCAACTTGGTGGAGATAAATTGTAATTTATCATAATATCCAATATACATCGGTTTTAAATTCTAACCTCAATTATCTGTATTATAATAATAATATGATACTTAAATATCTATATTTTAGATTTATGAGTTTTAATAAAAAATTAAGAACGTTGTATTCAATTTTCAAGCTTTAGTTATTAAAGTTGAACATTACATGTATATATATATATAATATATTTATTATTACTACCAAATATTTATGGAATAATATCAAGATTCTTACTTTAAACCAGGGTGGTCCAACCTTTTGTAGTTGGTGGATCAATTTACACTTTCATAAAAACATCGGGGGCCGCCAGAAGAAAAAAAATTATATTACATATTACCTTTTTATATAATTTACAAATTATTATATTACAGATTAGGTTACTTATATTTAGAATTAATTGATTAATTACTGTGATGATTGGTATTGTTTTTCGGAAACCAATTTTTCAATATCAATTGAACACCCTAAATGGCTAAATGGTTTTAAGAACAAGTGTGGGGGTCAATAAAAAAAATTTCGAGGGCCGCATGCCTAACCAAACCGCGGGCCGTCAGTTGGACCACCCTGCTTTAAACTATCATAGAAAAATTCATGCAGATTTAATCTGATCTTTTTTTTTAAATTTTAGTATAAACAACTCACGAGGAACATAATATTATATTTTCAAGAGTTTTGTCTGAGTATTAATTTTGTTGTCATTAATATTAATAATAATAATAATAGAAAAATAATCATAATAATAATAATCATAGAATAAAACTAAAAAAAGATAATAGAAAAATTCAAATGTAGCTTAACAATATTCAAAATATTTTAAAAACTATAGGTAAGTATTATAAAGTATAATTTTTCTTCATTTTTTTAACTACAACAAATTAATAAAATCTATTTTGTATTTCTTTTTATACAAACCCAGTATTTC
This sequence comes from Aphis craccivora, assembly GCA_009835225.1. Lineage (NCBI taxonomy): Eukaryota > Metazoa > Arthropoda > Insecta > Hemiptera > Aphididae > Aphis > Aphis craccivora. The sequence continues at coordinate 15,953 of VUJU01003811.1, read as the reverse complement.
AGTACAGGGATAAATATAAATTTACTAAATATATTATAATATGTAATGAATGTGTTGATCTAGTGACTTTGGATAATTAAATATTTGTCAATAATTTTATTTTCGGAGCTAAGAACGTAATGATCGAGTTGTTGACCTATATTTCAAAGAAAGTACTCCCAAATACTCTTATCGTTATTTTAAGAGTTTTTTTGCGCCTCTCATATTTTCCGAACAACTCTTGGTGTTATAAAAATAACTAGTTTAGCTTACTACTGAATAGTACCGATAAGTTTTAATAGAGTACGTGCTATATTTTACTTTTACTCGATTAACATAAGATGTACAGTATTTAAATAAAAAAGTTTACTGACTGTTATTGTTATAGCTAAATATGCCAAACACAATTTTTTTTTGAGAGCCAATCAGCTGCGGTTACCATTTATAAAAGCGATGCTGTATAGTGTATATGTTTATAGTTTCACCTATATTTTATGAAATTATGGTTATTATACTTAGTTATTAGTTTATTACTTTTCAGCAGTGAATATATATAGATATAAATTTATAGTATAAAACTGTGGGTATATTATTAGGTATAGTTATATTTTCTAAAATATCGCAAATATGTACGAAAGTAGAAAAATGATAAAAATAAAAATATTTTTGTTTTTATAATAGAAAAACAGTTTGAATAAAACAACAATTATAATTATACCAAAAAGTTGAAAAATTGAATAAATTGTTAAAAATTGAAAAGAAAGAAACTATTCAAAATCATAATAATAGTATACATTTTATAAAGCTCTCCCTCTATTCTTGTTATTTTTTAATTGTTATATTATTCGTGTTATTGGTAATTGGCATTGATCGGTAGCAAAATTAAAAACTCATCACTTTGTTACAGAAAATCAAATATCATTTATATTGATATTTATTAATTTTTGAACAATATTGTACCTACCTAATAGTACCTATGTCAATTTATTGCTTAACGAATTTAAATATTCACATAAGTACCATTTCATAAAAAATATTTTCTAAAATAAACAAATTTATCTTAGTGGGACCTTAATAGAATAATAGAGTGTTTCAAGTAATCTTATAATCAAAAAAATAAGAAATGAGTGTGATTGATCTCAAGTTGCACACTTTTCAGGTACAATAACTGGAATTTTTGTATGTTTATGGTTATTTAAAGAACTTTTACGTTTAATTATTTCCAATATACAAACATGTACTCTTAAATAAATAAAGGTAGATAAGTGGGCACCACTCAGCTGTAGATTAGGTTTAGAGTGAATCATTACTATGCCACTATAGGCGCATTAAAATTTAATTCAATGATACATCATTGTACATGAAAAATGATTCAAAGCGGAGAAAATCGTCCAGCCTGTATCACTTAGTGTATATTTCTTGATACTTTTAGTTGATATAGCTAGGTTAATTTAATTTACCTAAAAAGTAATTTATTTCATTTTACTTTTATTATTATAGTAGATTGATTTAATTTTATTTGAAAGTATTGCATTTATTATATTATAATAATATATTTTTATACTATTTTGTATGAACTTGTATAACCCAACATTTAATAACATCTTTCTGTAAATATCATAAAATAGTGAAAATAGATAATATGTTGAAATAAATCAAAAATTGCATTCCCTATTTATCTCTGGAATAATATTTTAAAATTATAACGAAAATCTGACATAGTTTTTTATCGTTTAATTTAGTGATTTCGTTCAAATTTTAACTTAACATTTTTATAAAAATTAATTATCTTCATATAGCAATTAGATTTTATAGTTTAGGTAAGAATAATAATAATATTATGAATAATCTTGTATTACATTTTTAAAACTTAAATATAGGTAAGACAAAATGTTTTAATGAATTTCTAACTACAAAATAGTTTGAAAATTTCATTACAATTCTAACTTCAAATGAATATTATAAAAAAAATATATATGCCTATACCTATAGGTATTTACAATATTTTTATACAGAATAGATATAAAAAAATCTTACACGGTATCTTGTATTAATTTTTCAGCATTTTGTAACATGTTACAAATAATTTGTAATTGACATACTTTATAGAAAACAAATTGAAATTTCTCAAAAATAATAAAAATATTTTGTAAATTTGACTGCAAATAGAAAATGATAATTTAAATATTTAATGAAAATTTCAAGTATTAAAAAAAGAATACTGGGAATTTTCCCCCTAAACTACTAACTAGATTTAATTTTCCAATTGAATATCTAAAACCACCTTCAAAATTGAAAATTAAAGAATTTTATCGATTACTTATCATGTGCATATAATATATATGCAATTTGCATAGTAAATAAATAAACAAATAAATATATAAATACAATGTAATATTAATAATCATTTAAATAATAATAATGTAAAGAATGTTGTAATATCAATCGCCCGCGGTATTGCACACGATCGGACACAGCAACGCGGTCATACCAAAACGTCCAGTTTGACCATTCACCCAATCTCGAATGTTGGATTGTAACGCCCACAGAACATAACTCCCCGCGGTCGTACCCGTTGGTTCGATGTTCTCGTAGTCCACAGACGTTATTTCCATGCAGCCTGGGGACAGTCGACCGCCAATGGGACGCTTGTTTCCGGCGGCTGTCCCGTTTTTTATCAATGCATCGCTGGCATCGTTGCAACTTTCGCACGGGTCATCGTCGTCATCGTTGCAGCCATAGTCTTGTTCACATCCCGTGCCTTTCCCACGTCCCCTGTCCTTTCCGCGACCCTTGTCCTTACCACGTCCTTTGTCCTTGCCACGTCCCGTTTCTTTTCCTTTTTCCGTGTCCTTTCCTTGTTCCCCGTCCTTCTCGGGCCCCGTATCCTTCTCGCGCTCGGTATCTCGTCGACGTCTCCTGTTCGTAGGCAAACAGCGGTCACTGTAGGGAATGGACGAACAACCACTGTACTGGACTTTCTCCACCGCTGTCACGTGACCGTGTACGACCATCTCGAAATATTCCGGGTGAAACGTTCGACGGGCGTCCCAAACGTACAAGTCTCCCCGACGGTTGGCAGCGGGATCGCGGAAATACCACAGTGCACCGTACGCCGAGTCGACCGGAACCAGGGGTCTACCGATGCTGCCGCCGCCACTGATCGGTTTCCGGCCAACGTTCATCACGCACCGGCTTCTGCCGGTCGACGGACAGCTGGACAACTTCAGATCGGCGAACCCTGCACCGTCGCCACGGCCGTGGACCCGGAACGCGGTAACCGGGATTCGGTACGCGTCCGGGTGTCGGCCGTACGTGAAGTACAGGTGTCGACGCCGACGTTGGCCGCTAAAGTCGTCCAACAGCGCCATGTGCAGGGTGTTCCGGCTCGGGTCCAGGTCACCGTCGCAGCTGTCATCGTCCTCTACGGCCGAAACGGACGGCGGTAGGATCACGCGGATGCCGCGGCAGTCGTTCACCAGCCACACCATGATCAAACCTTTGAACCGATCGTGGGTGCACGCGTCACCCACGTACACCGCCACTGGTTTTGGTTTGGTCACGCTCGACAACGTGTCGTTCGTATGTCGACGATTGCGGACTACCGGAGGATCGGCTTCGCTACAATAACTGCAGTTACCGTCGACTTCCGATTTATTCTGCGGTAACCGTTGGTTTCTTATGACTTCGTTGGTCGTGCCGTTGTCGTCTGCCGCCTTCTTTCTCTTTGTTCTCGACTCGCCCGCCGAAGTATCTTTGTCACCGTTGTCGTCGTATTCCACGACTATGGAGCACAACGATCGAGCTATTATCTTTATCCACTCCTCGCGGGAGTGAGTAGGCTTCATCAGTTTTCCCAGCATTATCTTGTGTACTGTCTATAAAACATACGAGGTCTATTAGCTGACTAGCCGTCGTATACATAGTATAATTACTATAATTTTAAAATCAAATACTCTTCAAAATGCAAACGAATTATTCGTTTCATTTCAATTTGTTTTTTGATAATCATTATGTTATTTTATTTATTATTAAGATTAAATGATTAAACGTTTTTTCATTTCATGCTTCATTTAATAACTGCAGTTTATCGTTTAATTAGTATTAAAATATTTGTTTATTTTTTCACGTTTCAGTATAAAGTGAAGGAGGTACCTACGTACAAAATTCTTATATTATACTTAAATGCAATATTCCCATTTTAAATTCGTAATTGCTAATTAAAAAATTATTGTTTCTTACCTAGGGTTAGGTACAAGTGTAAGTTTAAATAGATAAAATGAAAAAAGTATTTCAAATATATTTTAAATAATTTCTAAATGAATATACTTATCTATACTTAAATACAAGCCATTTTTTAATACAATTTTGATAACATTATTTACTAAGATTGGTCAGTAAAAGGTTATGCTAAATTATTTTGTAAGAGATTCCACAATATTGACGTCTTATACCTTCTATTCGACGTCTTCGCCGTTCAAATCTACCTATTAAAAATGTAACGTTCTACCAAGTAATCTTCTAAGACGCTTAAAGTGGAAATTGTATCACGGTATTTTAAATAAATATAAATTAAAGGGGGAATGTAAGTAACCGCTTGCTACACAGTAGACTTCGAGTGAATCTCATCAATGAGTAATTCACTATAATGTACCTATATGTGTTAAATTTGAATTCAACAATGAATCATTACATATGAAAAATGGTTGTAAGTAAATTATGTATGATACATTTATATTAATTAAAGGAAATACTATTAATAATTACAGTTGTTAAAATTGATTGTTTTTAAAAATATTGCATTTTAAAATGTCATTGTTAATGTTTATAAAAGAAAATTGTATACTTTAAAAGTTTCAAGTACCCACAATAATATTTTTTAATTATAACAAAATAACGAAAATCGTTATTATTCATTTAAATAATTATATATATATATTTTTATAATTTATAACTAATTTTGTTCAAATTGAACTCAAAATGTATACAACAAAAACTATGCTATCTAATGTAAGATCTTTTTAAGTTACAGTATAAACTACTCGTTCTAAATATTATGTTAAATTATTAACCCATAGCAATAAGAATTTAACACTTTATAAATTACTTATTCATGGTTATGAAGAATTAAGACATGATTTGAAATTCAAATTCTTAAAAAAATAGTATCAATGTATCTTTAATATTTATTATTTTTAAATATCTATATTAACAGTTTATAAGAAATGACTACGGCCTACCTATACCTATAAAACACTTTTAACATCGTTTGACTAGTGATGCTATGCCTTCATAAATACAAAATGTTTTAAAATAATTATGCGTCTTTTTGGAAATAGATTTCTATAATACCTACTATAAAATAAATTTGATCGAATGTTTTTTGATTTAATACAGAATTTATGTATAGAACATAGTACCTATTATTGTATGTTTTACTTACAGTACCAGTGGTTACATCAATACCCAAGACCTTTGGGTCGTTGTATTTTTTTGGTTTGCTAGCACGATCAGGTGACGTTAACGTATCGACAACGCCAATATCAAGTATCCAAAGTATACCGTCTGGACCCAAGTACACGTCTACTACGTTCACAATTCCTTCACTATCACATAGATTTTCTTTGCTTTTATACTGTGTTGAGTGTTTGGTAAATTGACAATGTGCACAAAGTGATGGATATGGTGATATTGAATGATAACCATAGTTGTTATTGCGTTTGTGTTTGGTATTCAAACTGCTATTTAAAATCGTCGTATTTGTCACACAATCAGTTAATGGAACATAACCCAAAGTAAACGGTACACCTGGTCTGTAATGCATTATAATGTTTTAAATTATGCTAAGCTTTCAACAAATTTATTATAATATAATATGTATTTCATATTTTCATTACTTTTATACTCATAAAAATCAATTATTTATAATTTTAATAGAAATTAATATGATATTAGTACCTATGTACCTTTAATAATTACTATTATTACTATTATATACATTCTGATTTATGATTGATAATAATTAGTACTTAATATCATAGTATAGTTTCTATATTTAAGTACCTATTTAATATTTTTTGTCTTCAGAAATGTTTGGGAAATATTAGAACCAAACTTCAACATAGAGTAAGCAGATAATAATCTATACAACAATGCCACCAGATTATAAATCTAGATAATTACAACTTGGCGAAAATCACTAATATACGAATAAACACAGTACAAAATGTGATGGTATTATCAATAAAACACAAGGAAAATTTAATTATAATAATTATAGATAATATATACCTTAAGACTTATAGTTATATATATATATATATATATACAATTAATACGTATTACAATTTATTTCACTAAATGTCGCATTATATACAGGAATGAACAAATACTAAACTTCCAAAACCATTGACCGAATTACTAGATTGGAGTCCCTACGATTCTATGTTCACCATCATCAAATTCATCGTAATAAACCTCCAATGCACTCAATACATTTTAATATCTTTTAATTGTTAATAGATTGTTGTATTCGTTGATCATGTTTAAACAAAATATATAATACGCAAATTTATTTTTACTATATTAACGCTGTCAAGAGTTATTAAAAATATATGATATTAATAAATATAATATTTCTTATTTATATATAAATATATATTATATAGAATAGGTATAGATAATAGTTTAATTTGACACAAGAAATTTAGTTTGAAACTATTTTTGGTTTATACGAGAACGAGTTATTTATTGTATTTTATTATTTTATAAATAGATATCAAAATTTTAAATATCTCAGCTTACTTTGCGATTAATATAACAACATTTTCATCCTTACTTCCTGAATAAATAAATTAAAAGTTTATTAAAGGTTAGGGTAAACTTTATAAGCTTATTACAAGGTTTAAAGCGAAGCAGATAATCAAAGTGTGTTTGTAATTTGTTTTAATTTTAAACATAATTACAAATTATTAACATTAACACATAGGTAGTTTAATTACTGTTATTAAAATAACTTTTTTTAAGAAATACAATGTTAACTATCATATTTTTAAATAGATGAAAAATGAAAATTGTAACATATTTACCATCAGATAAGAACATAATCGTAATTTTGACAAAATCATTTCAATGTTTTTACGCGATGTAATCGTAAACCACTTAGTAAAATCGACCTTTTTACTAAAAAAATTACCGTATTATCATGAAATGGAATCTATTATTTTATAGGTACTTTGTGGAATATAAAAATAAATTCATTAAATGGACTTAATACACAAGTTCATGCATTTAACGTTTAAATTGTGTATCATTTAATACTTCTCACTATCATGTGGCTATTTATTTTGTGTCAAATATTTTTAATAAAAGCACATAAAGACAAATCAAAGACCATCTTAACAGTATTGGATTTTCGTCAGATTTTAAACATTGGTTGAATTTGCATTCAATTTTTGTGTTTATATCAAAAATATTTCCAAAATATTAAAAGTGGAAAATCATAAAATTAATTGTTGTAGGTACTCGTAGGTTTGTATTAAATTTATGTAGGTATATATTTTAAGTGGAAATGGAAAACGGTAGGAAGATAGAATTATAATATGAAAAAGTTTATCTAGTATAGTAATAAAGCTAAAATAAATAATAATATTACCTATAATAATAATACAAAATGTATGCTCTTGTTTTAAAATATATGCATAGTTAAATGTAAAATAAATGTAGTGTAATTTAATTTATAGGAACCTAATAATAATAATCTTTAATTACATGCACCTAAATATCAATGTGTATAGGAAATGTATAATAATGTTTTATTATTACTAAATAGTATGAATATAAAAAGTAACAGCATTTCCCATGCTGTTTTTTAGACTACAAATTAAAAATTTAATAAAAAAAATAATGAATTGACAAATTGAATTACAAAAAAATTATTGATAAAATCTTGAAAAAAATTTCAAATATGAACGTAAGTTTTATGATTTTCTTTTTTTGTTTTTATAAGAAATATACAATCTGTATAATGAAATAATAGGAGTTCAGAGTAGGTACATCGCGGCCGTGCAGTTGTGTAAAAAATGTTCATCGTTCCTTCTATATTCCGCGGATTTTTTCCATACACCGCGCGTGAATCGACATTATCGATATAATATTATTATTATCAAAGCGTACTTACTTATATCTTGGGGACACGATAAACGCTCTGTCTCCGGCCATTTGCATACGGGTAAAGACCACATTGTCCGGCACGTAATAAATGTGCGGCGGCGGCTTCAGCGGCGGTGTGTCTGCGTCGCAATACGACATCGTCCCGTCGAAATTGGTAGGCCACGTCACGTAGTGTCCGTTCAAAAATCTTGGTTTCAGACGACTCGGAGGTTTTCGGCTAGTATCGTTATCAGTGGCCGCACCGACACGGTGTCCGAAGACAACGTAGATAATAATAATAACGGTGATGGTTATTAGACGACGTATTAATGACAGTGGTGAATAATTATTGCACATGGTGCAGATATCATTGGATTTATCTTCCGGGCACATATCGGAACTCACAGGATAGTTCCGAAAACACATTGATCCACCGAGTTATTGACAGTCGAAATACGTGTCATATGATATTGTGGAAATCACGTATTTGGGCTGACATTTTTCGGAAAAAAAATAAATTTACACATATCATCTAATATAACTAATAGTAACCATATAGATAGTATGAGTACAAAACTGATGTAGTGGCTATGGCAACGATATAAGTATACAATTTATTTGTTAATTTTAAATATTAGTCATTTGGTCGGGGTAATTTCGTTACACACTTACACGTCATTTTCACAATTTCGACACGTTCATTCGGATGGAAATTTGGTCCTCGCACGTGAATTTGTCACACTGGTGTACAAACAATTTAATATTTATAAAATGTTGGTATATATGTTTTGATATTAAAATTTAATAACAATTTTAAACATACATTATAAGTACCAACTTCTTAGATTGTCATAACTGAAATATTAATTATTTATAAAAAGTAGAATTGAAATAAAATATAGATATATGCACAAAAATGAAACTATTATTATTTACAAACTACAGTAATTAAAAGTCTGAAAAATATCAAGTAAAATTTCGTTTTTTGTAAATTGTCAAAATTTGGGTATATTTTTAAGAGTACATAAAAAGCAATAAAAACATATTTAGCATGAAATAATGTTCTCATATTCGATTATAAACTAGTTTCAAAAAAATTATAGTTATATTATAAAATCATGAAATAAATTGTAAACATATCTAATAAATATCTAGGTATATATATATATAATGTATACATAATATATTATATAGTCTAATGGTCCAAATAATAATCACTAATATCGATAAGCGTTGAATGCTGCTAAACGAAACATTGTTAATATTTTAGTGATTTCAAATATAAACTTGTTAGTTTGATTACAGAATAAAATCAAATTTCAAATTCTTGTTTATTTAATTGTTATTTTATTGACATTTGATGCTATTGCATCGATATAATGACTCTATAGTTATTAGTTCCCTAGTTCCCTATAAAAGCCTTGTAGGTCTATATATTATTTACTTGGTTGTAAATCCAAATGTTAACTAATTATTTGTGAATTTTTGAGTAAATTTTTAGTAGTGTGTATTAATAATATTGTACCTATATAATTTCAATATTTATATTGTAAATGTTTGTCAGAAAAATTGTAAAGAAAATAGAAATCTTTAGAAATAATAACTTAACTCTTAATAACTATAGAAAATAATTATTTTTAACAATTAATTTAAATTATAATCGAGCCTATTTTCGAGTGTCAACATATTGCGCTTTACTAGTTGTGAAAATGTCGGTAAGCGTTGGTTTTTGAGAATTGATTCTTGAAATTAGTAAATAAACACTGAATTTCCAATAATACTATTTTAGTGTATTTGCTATTATTGATACACAGCCGGCGAGAGAATTTTCGCCTCTCTATATTAAACTATTGCCACCGTTGCGATGTTTTAGCAAATAATCTGGCTAAATAAAGGTCGACCAATTGTATTCGGTAACTTTTGCAATGATGAATAATTGTGATAATAATATACCTATAATGACCAAGATCTCTAACACAGTATAGTTACTATTTAACAAGGTTGATATGTTAAGTTAAAGCAGATGTATACACGGTGTGGTTAGCAATATACCCACAACTTACAAGTACGAGGCTAGATTACTCAAATAGTACATAGTATTAAAAAAGAAAATCATCAATCGCGTTCAAATCATAACACAGCATATCGGATTTTCAGGTTAATATAATATTTTCATAGGTATTTGACACCTGTAATCAATTATATTTACAATATTCTTATTTTTTTATTTCATTTTTCCTATTTGTATCTGTTGTAAATATTATTTACAATACCCATTACAACTCTATCTGTTTATATATATATATATATATTTATATTTATAAATCACTGATATAAGAAATCAACTATTTATACACAGTGATTATTATTTAAATTAGACTATTGATCTTGACTATGCAATTTATTGTATAACGAGATGCATTATGGTTTTTCGTATAACTACTATAACTATATATTTGTATATAATAATATGTATAAACGTATCACATTGTTATTTTGAAAATGAGTATAGTGGGTTTGGTATAAAAATGCAATAGAAAATTATAGTAATCAATAGATTCACTAAACAGCTTTATTTTCGGACTATTTATGTGTTTTTTTTATAAATTAAAAATATCAAAATATAAATTATTCACATTGATAAATTTATTCTGCTTAATAGTATTCTCACATAATTACTTAAAATCTAAATTAATTAAAGTCTAAATAAAAATGCAATTCAAATTTATTAAAGACGTCAGAATTTTTTAACTGGATGTTATACATTTTTTATAACTATTAATAATAGGTACATAATATAAAGCTATGACTTTACTTTAGTTTAAATAAAAGTTTATCTAATAAAATAAATAAAATAACAAAATACAACAAAATTATTGTTATAATATGCTATATCATTATAAACGAGTAATAGGTGGCAAAGTAAATAATAAAAATGCATTTATAAAATATTCACACGGATTTTCCGATTACTGCACACAGTTGTATGTAGCTGGCAACCTTATAATAATATACGCTCGAAGGAATACAAATTACCATGGAAAAAAATTGCTCGTTGAATAGTTAACTTTTGTTTTGTTTGTAAATGTAATTGATATAAATGGATGCGAAAAATTGTTGATTTCTACTAGCGCAATGGTTTATATACATTTTTACTTTTATATTACTGAAGTTTTTAGTTATATATATATTTGCTTACCTAATAACCTATCGTTAATAAATTGTTATTTGGTTCTAACTTCTAAGCTATATGTATATTTATCAGAAAAATTTATCGTAATATCCTGTATGACATTACTCACGGTACCTACATAAAAAATGCCGTAAGCTCTAATAGTCTAAAGACTCTAATTGGATTTAGAGATAAGCTCCAAGCTCAATAAAAATTGGCTACTTATTGGCTTCGTATACATATCATACAATCCCTGTATTAAATATGAAATATATAAAAATAAATATTAATGAACGTGTTGGAAATAAAAAATCAATTATTAAAGTTTAACCTGATAATAGCTTACCTATATAAATGCATTAATACTTAGACAGTACCTATATACAAACTAATACATAAATTAAATACAAGTAATAATTCTAGGTTATAGAGTTGTAATTTTATTGTTCTTTTTAATTTGCACTGCTTAAACAAAAAAAAAACATCATATTATTAAATCATAGGTACCATAGGTACTTATATTAAATTTTTTTTACAACATTTAGATGATCATCATCATTCAGAGACATATTTACTAAAAATATCTTATTAAAAAAAAAATAACATAGAATGAATCTCTGCACCAGTTGCATTTTTAATGATCTATTATTTATGGTAATATTATATTTATTTAGTTATTGATTTTTAAAAAATTATTGAAACCAACAGTTGAATTCTATATAACAGACGAGTGGCGGTCAATGAAGAATAATAATTCTTTAAATATAAACGATAATCATGATTCAGTAGATTTATTAATACAACTATAAATTGTTTTAAAATAATTTTAAATGTCATTTTATAAAATGTCACATAATATTTGCAAATTAAACGAGTTAAGAATTATCAAATTAGGATTAGTTAAATCAAATTCTAATTTTTTTACATACGTTATTATAATTATTTGTAGGTATAGTGGTATAGGTACATGATTTAATAAAAACAATTAGTTAAAATACTTATAATGTATATACATGTAAATAAAATTTGTATTAAAAAAGGTTTCTTAGTATTTTCACATTATAATAAGAATTTCTCTATGTAAACATAACGTAGATATAACGTTATAATATAACGGTTATAATAACCTTATAGAAAGAAAAAAAAAATTCTCTGATAATAAATTAACTTTATTGGGTAAATTGAAGAATATTCCGTTAATTAAATTAACTTAGTGCCTTATGGGCTTAATTGTATTCACTTTATGGAAAAAGATCTCGGAATAAACTTATTTTTAGCACAAAAGCTTGCTTCAAGTGAAAATTCTCAGGTTTTATGAAATAGATAGATTTGGATACAATTTTTTTATTTAAAAGATGAAAAATTTATGTAAGACAGATTGAATTACAATTTTAAGAACTTCATTTTGTTGAAACTGTTATAAAAATCTATATTCTATCACACACTTTTGAGCATTTTGAAATATTTTTTGCATTGTTTAAAATTAAATGCAGTCAATATGACCAAAATAAAGTTATTATTTTAAAATAAAAATACATTATACCAGTTTTTATTTTGATGAAGTTATTTTCGGAAAAAGACGGTTTAACTAATAATAAATATGACTAAATAGACTAAAATAGAATAAAATTAATAATTTTTAAATTATAATGAATAATACTAAATTTAATAATAATAAATCATTCTATTATGACAAGGTATATAAAAAATAATAATTTTATCAAGTAATAGTCAACTTGGTGATGTAAATTTTAGAGTATGTTGAAACTGTATAATATATTACATTTTTTATGTACTAAATTAAAAAGGTAGGTAGTATTATAATAATACAAATAACAACATTATTAAAGCATTTATAAGATGTTTGTTTTTGTGAATTTTTAGAAAAAATTAACCCCTTTTAAAATATGACTCAATACTCGTATATTTTGTTTCGTTTATGTTTATAAACTATTAATAATAATTATAGTTCCTTATATGATATGTTGATATGTAGCTAACATCTACCTTAACTAGATATTTTACGAATTTTATCACACTTGTTCACACGCTTACTGAGTTAATAATTATGTATCGCTTAAGTTAGAAACTTTGGCCGTCTATCTATTTTATAGTGCGTAGAAAACCAGTAAATTACCACTAAAATATAACGATAAATTTTGTAATTATTTTATCATTGTCATATAATGAATCGTATACATGATTTAATCTTAAATAAGTTTAGTCTCCAAAGCATACTTTCAAAAGCGATATGATTGAGCTTCTCTAATTGTATGCATTGAATTCTGCCGCCCTGAAAAATAATTAATTTTTAATATTTTTTCTAAAATAAATATTTAATTCAAAGGTATATGCGTTTGATATTTAAATTATTTCTATTATTTCTAACACTTTACATCTTTAAATTTTTTTTTCTTTTTAGAAAAATCGTTTGTTAAAATAGTTATTTATAATCTGACTAGGGTGCACAATAAGTATTATTTTTAGTTGTATAATGTAAAGGAACGGCGAGAAACTTAAAGGCGCTTCACATTAGAAACGCATTTAACTCCTTTAATTTTTAAAAAAAATGTAAATTAAAATATTTTACAGTATTTAAATTAGGTTTAAATTTAAATTAAAATAATTTAAAGTCATTTTTGGCATATTTATATTTTTTAGGTAATCAACTTCCGAGCCCTAATTATTACTCATGTTATTATTAATAATACTTATAATACACCATTACAATTCATTTATTAAATATATCAAATATATGTATTAATTTAAAATAAATAAATACAATATAAATTATTATTTATTATACACTTTTTTGTGTATATATTTATTTATATAGTAAAATACATCACAAAGTATTTCATTAATTGAATTTGGTTGTTAATATTTAGTAAATTTGAAGCATCAAAAATATAATTGATTAAAGTTTAGCATATAAATCATAATATTGTTTAGTCATAACTATCCACTAGGAATCGGATTTATATGTAAATACATATTTTTCTGTGACTTGATAAATTAATTTAGGTAAGTGATAAATTCGTTTCAAGCGATCTCCAATGAAATGAATCATATTTTATTCAACATATTTTTACATATTTTGCATAAGTGCATGTTTTTCATATTTCCTAAGAATTTTATTTTGTTCCTACATATTTTGACAGTTTGTTCATTTACGATTTATTATTAATTATATACTGTTTAGTTTTTAATATAGACAATTTTCCATGTTTCCAAAAGTGCATAAACAAAATAATATCAGTTAATAGTTATTACACTTAACCTACAATCGATATAATATATGTTTGTTATTTTACCTCAATAAACGATAGATAGAGTGTTCCTTTAGTCGATGCAAATCTCAAATCTGTGTTACAACCAAATCGTAGATCATTTATCATTGGCGATTTGAGTATGTATAATAAATAATAATTATTATATGGTATTGCATTGTTTTAAGGTTCAATTTCATAATAATTTCAACTCAGTTGTCTTAATTTTTTATTTTATTTTCATTTTTGGTCATTTATAAAGCATTTTTTTCAGAAATGTTGTAAATTTTTAAATTCCATATTTTCATTTTTTTTTTTTTTTTTTGTCATATTTAAAGCGATTTGGTATTACATAAATATTTACATATTTTGATTTTTTTTTAATACATATAAATCCAAGCCCTTATAGTCCTGATGTTTTATTTGAACATTAGTGCATGATCAAAATGTTACTGAATTCCAAAGTACCATATATGTTTTTCATCTCATAGGCATTTGTCATATGATATCAAATAATAACTAATAAGCCATAATTCGTATCCCACAACTGACAGAATAGTCACACCTGTCATTATCATAAACGAAGTAAGCATTACGTATATAATTAAGCACAATAATATTCAAAACATCAAGTATAATTTAATTCTCGTAATGATAAAATATATTCATTACTTTAGTTTAATATTCACTTATAACTTGAATATTTATTAATTATAGTACTTAAAAAATAAAAATAATTCTTGCATGGACGGGTTAGATATTTTATCATAAAAGTTAAACAATCATAACTTTGATTTTTTTGTCTTCTAAAACTGAACAAATTTTATGTGCTCTATAAGCAAACGTCTTAGGGATACAATTAAGATTTCCATAATTTGATTTATTGAATCCAGTCGTTATGTAAACACCCAAGAAAGATAAAATTGTCCACCATAGATGCATATAGTAATTATCGTTAGGTACTACTTGCTTTGTTATAACATCGAGTAGTAATTTTTTTATATATTTTATATAGTATTTATTGTATTTTTATCTTCATATATATAAAACAGAGTGCCTTAGATATACACGGATGCTACAGAATGGATTAAATCGGGAGATCTTTTACATTTAAAGAGTACACTATGACTATGGGACAAGTTATAAGCATAGTTTTATGGACCCAATTCCTGTTCCACGGAATATTGAACGATAAAAATAGAAATATGGTAGTATTAATAATGTGCCATTTGTTCATAAAAAAAAAATTAAAAGAATTAGAAAAATTTTAAAACATTTCTTAGGCAAAATCAAAATTAAAAATACAGCTAGATGAATTGTTAATATCATATTAACTTAAATTTTTATATGTTGCTTTAAAATAATGATTATGAAAATGTATA
>VUJU01003810.1:0-23095 GCA_009835225.1 Aphis craccivora | reverse complement strand
GGTATTTCAGATGTATGATTAACGCATGGATTTATCATTATAACTTGAACAATTTGGCGAAATACCAAGTCGAATATGTTATTGTATTTATTGTAATTTGATTTTCTGAAATTTACTTATGTTGTCAATAAAGTTTAAACTATGAGAAGTGAAAAACAAAATATTTAAACTATAGTACCTATGGTAGTAGAAATTAATTGCAACACAAATTTATGTTGATAATAGATAATTGAATATATTATATTTATAAAAAAATATCACGTCATTATGAAAGGAAATAACTAGGTAATTAATAAGTTAATAAAAATAAATCATCAACTAAACTAGAAAATAATTTTTTTCACCTAAAAACTGCATTTTTATTCCTTTTTTTTTGCTAAAATGTATGGTAGGTATTACCTACCTCATTAGGTACCTAATCATAGGTAACCTAGTCATTACGTTAGGTATCTACTAAGAGTAATATAACTAGAGTATATAACTACGTAAATAATAATACGCTTTATATCTGTTTGTTTTTAATTTGTTGTTGTAAAAGCTACTTACACTATATTTAGTCAGGTACTACCGTTATCTGCGATGACCAAATTTTAGAATAGTTTTATTAGTACCACTTAACAAAAAAAAAAAAAATTAAAATCGTATTAATATTATATTCTATCTGATAGAATCTATCATAAAAAAAAGTATTCAAAACACAATTTAATGTTTCTAAGATTTTTATAAAATTCTGTAAAATTATGTTTGAAAAAAAAATATTTGTGAAAACGAAGTAAGATCATTAAAAAAAAAATTAGTTGCTTAAAACTTAATAAATATATTTAGTGGAAAATGAAATCGGGGAAATCGTAGTGGTTTTAGAAAAAAATGTTTCCAAATTTCGTTTTATTAATTTAACTGCATTTCATTTATTCATTATAAATACTACGAACCTACACAAAGTAAATCGAAAATTTCAATATCTTCTAATATAATAATGCATAACTTATAACGACATAATAAGCCAACATTCTATATCAATAACTATTAAATAATAACTATTGAGCATTGATAATCACCAAATATAACCTACTTTGAAAGGAAAATATCAATATAATATATTTTGATAATTAGTATCGTTTCATTAAATCATTAAAAATAATTTATAATATTAAATCGTTTATTACGTGATGATAAGTAATTATTATGTTTTGAAATAGATAGTCAAAACGCTCCCAAACAAACTATTTTAAACGATTACATAAACGGACTTTATAAAGTTATAATTGATTGATGTAATGATTGAACCCGTAATTTAATAAAATTTATTTTAATTTTTAAATATATATAGGTATAGGTATTTATTTTAAATAAATTATTTAATGGTATAATAATATGTTAAATTATAAAAGAATATTGATTTAAATTAAAATGTGTTGATACATAAAAAAAAATATTATAATATTTTTTTATTGTAAGTTTAGACTAGGATTTTTTTCTTTCAATATGTTTAATATTGGTCTAGTGATCATATACTATAGTAGTATAGTCTTAATTGTAGTCTTACTTGTACATAATAAATTTTAATATAATCTTATAGTTCGTTATTCGTAACCATAAGTTATAATAGAGATCTTTGATATAATGTAAATCAAAATTAGTTTACTTATAAATTAGATCTAAAATGCTAAAAATAAGATATTCAATATGTTATAAATATTCTGATAGATAATAGAAAATTTTGAGTTTATTAAAAAGATTAAAGAATTATCTAAAGTGAAGTAATACTTATTCTAGAATAATATATCAAAAAATAACCAAATTATAATACACATATACCTATGAATATTAGTAAATAGTTTAAAGTACCAAGAATAATTTTACTAATTGTTAACAAGAACAATTAATAGATTTTTTTTATAGTGTACAATGTCAGAAGATAATTAAAAAATATATATATATATCGTACTATTAAATATAATATTAATAATTTACTTATTTTATCGACACTACTGATCTTTAATGGTTAATTTTAAAATCGTTGATACTTTTAATTTCATACCAACAAATGTTTAAGGAAGTTATAAACTGGAATGGAAATGTAACAAACCATCAAATAATCCAAATAAAACATAAACTATAATTTCACTTTATCTTACACAATATTATAATGTTATGTGGTTCATTAAAATTAATTCATATTTTGAATATTTATAGTTAGTAAAAAATATATGTATTAATTTATTATTTCTTGTTTGTCTGTTGCGTAAAATGCTAATAAATAATAATTGATATTGACTTTTTTGTTTAAACAAGTATACTAATTGTCACCATTCTAATATTTTTCTAATATTTATAATATTATAAGATATTATTTAATTGGTAATTTAACTGTAGTCTCTATGACGTAGATATTTCAAAAAACCATTAATTAGTTTTGTTATCGATTATGCACCAATATAAATAGTTTCACATATAAAATCATGTTTTACAGATATGTACAGATGCATAGATGGTTATTAAAATTAAATAATTAACTAAATTAATATGATATGGCAAATATATTTAATTAAACTTATAATTTTATTTATATTTAAAAAACAATATAATTATGTATTTAAGATAATAAATCATTTTGATATAACTAGTTATAGTCTTACCTAGGTAGGAAGTTAAAAATCCTCAGCGATAACTATCATACGAGATGTAAACATGATTTATATATCAAAAACAACTACTTACCTAATTTAAATATAAGCTTTTGATGTAATGGCCACTCAAATTTTTGAAATATAAATAATATGGTTACTCAAGAGGACTTCATAACAATACATATCTGTTATGACTATCATAGCTTAACGCAACAGCGACATCACGTTTTGTAGATTGAAATCAGTACACTGAAATCTGCTCACAGAGTCTAAAGAGAGAAAGGAGACTATTGTACGCGATGGTGAATAACAGAAGTGCCCATCGCTATTTATTAGTACTTAAAGCAATTGAAACTCAATAATAATAAAACAAAATAGGTAATTATAATACTCAATGTTACAAATTTATAAAACAAAGATGGTAAGACGATTCGATCATAATATTAGCAAACATATTATTATCGATTGATTTTTACAGTAGATTAATTATGCTGAAATGTTCATTTGAATAATATTTTGTATACCTTATGTTTTTTCATGTTGAAACTTAAAACTAACGGAGTTTAGTCAGTTATGTTACGCAGATTTTAAAGAAATACAATAGATTCTAAGTTTATTTAATTTTAGAAAGTGTAATTACACGAAAATAAAAAATTAATTTTTAAAAATATTAAGGAATAGATACGCATTTTATTATAGCTAAATAATTAACACATATTTTATACAATTATTGTGCTTGCAATTTCTCTAATGCTATAGAATAGCCATAGGTCTTCTTATATTTATCACATTATATAATTATAATATGCTGTACCTTCTATTCTAAAGGAACCATAAAAATATTTGTAAATAGAATTATGTGACTATATTGTAAAATTTGCAGAATTAGAAAGGCAAAAATTTACATTATCGTCTGAGAAAAATAATGCTAAAAACAAATATACTTTTTGAATTATCAGTTACCTACCTATAATATAAGTAACAAACTGCGGACAGTGAATAAAGAAGAAAAAAATATTTTTATAATAGATATAAAAGTTTGATTCATGTTTTTAATATTTTTATTAGGATTTACATTTACAATCAGAAAGCAAACTACACATTTTTCTAGAAATTTTGATATTTATTACTTAGATTTATTTATCTAATAAAATTACATAACTGACGACAATATACCAAACATCTGGCTTCAACATAACAGGTATCTGGCGAGTTTCTAAATATCTACTGTTGTTGGACCATAATTCCCATTAAAATATATAAAATATAAATACATCTCTACCCATCATCTTGATAATTACTAGCTTCAGTTTTACCATCGCTACGGATGTATGGTTTCAAGATAAATCTCTTTCTAAATTTCATAATCAATATTATATCATATTCGATATTATAATATTCTTATAACTATTAAGAAAATCTTTCATATTTATTATAAAGAATGCATATACAATTTAATAGTTGGCCTGGATAGATACCAAATACTACTATAATAGTTAATAATTGTTAGTTGTTATGGACTCTAGGTTATTTATTAAGACTTATTTATTAATAAACTTCTAAATTTTCATTTATATATATATATGATACCATGGCAGCGTATTGGTTGTTATAATAAAGTAGGTAGGTATACGACTTTATGAAATTATTTCTTTTGCCTAGGTATAGTATAAAATTAAGGATAATTTAGAAACCGTATTTAATAATTTGCTCGTGTAGGTATATAGCATTTGATAACCATGAAAAAATAAGCTTATATTTTTTATAAATGCCTAGTAACTTTAATAATTACTATAATAATTTTAGTTTATGGATAAACAAAATATATACTATTAATATTAGTAAATATTTTTTTATGTATAAAAAAATAATAATATGATATATTGTATACCCTCTGGCCTCTCGTATACTCTAGCTTTGAAGATTTATAATTATATTTCTTTTTTTTAAATGACATTATAACTAATTTTTATAATGAACCTTCTGGTCATGTTATTCATTTTTTCACATTATCATTATTGTACAACGCTCTTAGGTACGAGTTAGGCATAAAATGAATAGGCAATTCTGTCTTATCGATAATAAATCAAAGTTGCCGAATTTAAAAGACCGATTAAAAATCAATCTAGGTGTCTATATAATATGCAGGTACTCGTTTGTAATAATATTGTGTTCATGCCCTCTAGTGTTATATTTCGGAATGATGAATGATAAATTTGGATTGCCGATGGTATAATAATATTGTGTAGTAGTGTGTGATTCTATTGTTGTTATATCAATACACTGTAGATTTATTACACGTCAAAATTAGTAGTAACACAATTCAAAAATACAAATATGGTTGTAAGCCACGATCAAATTTGAAAACGATTACTAGACAAAAAAATAAGTGACAATCAATATCATTAGTTAGGTACTTAGGTTCTTATAATTATATAACAATGTGTAGAAGGACTTGTGATGTATTAATACAATATTTAAGCACTCTCATCTCCTCGTAAATATGTATATATGTATAATATTGACAAATTATAAACGCTTCTCAGTAATTCCTCATAAATACGCAACATTGGTATGAATATTATTATTTAACTAATTACTGTATGTAATTGGCAGTTTGGGATATCAGCTGGTGGGGTTATGTGCACTTTTAAAATCTATGTAATTTAATATTTATTTAGCGGAGACCGCGCCTATTTATTTCAGCTTTATTTATATGTCTCATATAGGTGTATATTTATTTTGTGTCAAACTCACATTTTTTTTTTTTTTATTAATACGACTTTAATAGAAAGGTCGTGTAAGTAAAAATGTTTAAGTGGGTGCACTCATGATGTCTCGACGGTTAATTTCTTATGTTATTTGAGTCTTTTTATATAACTCATGGAGAATAAAACAAGTTTCACGAATTGTTTTATTTTATATAGGAGCTCAATTCATATCGTAAATTTCAGGATATTTAGATGATTTAAAATAATAAAGCCAATAGTAGTTACCTATAGCTAGTAATATATACTCATTTTTTAAATTATAATTACAATCATGAATCAAGTTAGTTACATTAACCATTATGTAGGTATATGACAATTTAATATATATTATTTTTGTTTTAGAAGTTAATCAAATTGGATTAATTCTACTGTATATCCGTATAGATCATAAATTATTCAACTGTACATTTAACAAAAAGGAAAAAAACAATTTGCTATTGAACGTGTAGCGATTTATGTAGATTGTAAATAATATTATCAATAGGTAGCATGATAATGTTGACTGCAACTGTTACATAATATGTGCACTAATTAAAATAACCAGAATAAATAATAACATCATAACGTTCTAGAAAATTTATGTTATGAGTACTGTTTATAGCCTAGAACGTTTTGATACCTTTTTAAAATGAATATATTATAATTAAGTACACTCGTTATACCTGTATTAAATAATTTTTGTTTACATGAAATGCACTACAAATATTATACCATTTATGTAATATAAACACGCTATTATTTTTAAAGTTTGTTATTATTGAATTCCTATAAATAGGTTAGCATTAATATAATCGTTTGTACTTATTGCACGACAGTGACTGCCGACTGGTACAGGCAATTTTTATAAAATAAAGAGTGTTTTTTTTAACAAACTAAGATGATGTATCTATGTAATGACATACAATAATATAATGTTTTGTAACTCACCTATATGTGGAATGTGATATTACGAAATTTTCAATCGTGCAAATGCGAAAGACTCGGAGAATCGAAACATCACGTACCTACGTCCTCCAAGAGTGAATAATAATGATAATGAAAACAAAACAGTATTACCAGTGACAGTTTTCAAACATAAAAAACTCACTAGAGGCATGTAGGTACAGTGGTACACCTTATAATAATATATTATATCCAAATACAAACCAACCAGCCGTAAATCGCATTAGACAGTTGAACTAAAATCGTATATAGGTATATAATAATTTAGCCACGACGCGCGGAGAAACGTCTTCGGTATTAATATCGCCACTGTGACAGAATTGTTTCCATAACCGCGTAATGAACGCATCATTATACTATCGGTTTATATTATTTCGAAACGGGCCCGTGTCATAAATAGTAGTTATAATACCTATATTATAACTATTATTGCGATATAGGTTGTGACAAACCGGTGTGTTTTACCAGGTTTCCGGTAACGGGCCTATGTCTATTGTACGTGCCCATACGCATTACACGAGCCCGCGGTAAGGATTTCATTGAATAACGCCCGTGACTCGTGACTCACGTCACCCCGGCAGACTTTCTCTTGCCACCGACGAACGCGCACAATGATTATATTAAACTACACATGTGCGTATACCGTTCTTGTGTGTTAGGTACCGTCTGTATGGTTTAGGTTATATGGGTATAATATGATGTATAATATAAGCGCAACGATTGTTACTAACGATCGAAAATCGTCCGGATTAGGCGTTGCGAGTATGCTGCAGATCATCCATCGCGGTCGTCGTCTTGGGCCGCGGACGAACCTTTATGATTTCGTTTATTTTATTTCTGCTAGGTATTTCGTTTCGTTTCGTTTTTTTTTTTTTGTATTTTGACGTTGTCTTCACCGCGATCTCTGTGGCCATCGGCTTTTGCGCACAACACATTTTCTAATTCGCGCGAGTCATGTCTAGGTACACGTCCCGGTTCGTTACCTACACTAAAGCTATTACAAGTATACATAGGTAGTAGGTATATTATGCTGTGTTATTCTCTCGTTTCCACTCGTTTAATCCGACAATGGGTGAAAGCGAGTAGGAAACACGATCAACTGTTTTATTTATACGCACGATGCACTACGTATTCGTAGTAGGTAGATAATATATAATAGAGATCAGTATATAACGACCGAATAACTTTGCTCATCGGCCATGACCGTCGGGTCATAACAAAGACGTTATATTATTATATTTGTTCAGCGCAGAAGACCTATGTCTACTAGAATTAAACAAATAAAGAATAAATAATAATTTCAACTATAATACTAAAATCATACACACTTTAAATTTTGCCACGTAAAAATATAGCTAAAAATATCTTGCTGATAATGTATTATCTGTCACGTTGTTTAAGAACTGTTATGGCTAATTTCATTTTACTCAAATTTTCGGGAGGAACAAAAAACTGTTGTATTGCTAGGAGTTTTTAATATTAGTATTATATGGACAGTATTTAACTGTAAAATATGTATTTTATCTTTCTGGAAAATTATTTTTAGGCACTGAAAATTTGTGGGATTTGCATTGATAGTATTATATAATGTTCACACTTTTGATAGGTTCTTGATTATACCATTAAAATTTAATTGTTTTCACTAAAAATTTGTGAGATTAGCCTTGATAGTGTAATTTTTAAACTTAAGACAGTCTTTAATAAGAATAAAATAAATACATTTCCTGAAACACAGAAAAAATAGGGTTTTGTTTTATAATTTAATGAATAATACAACAAAATGTCAAAATAAATACCTACTTTATTTTCTCTATTACAGTTGTTTCAACACATAATTCATTCTGTTTTTGTCCATTCAGAATATACCTATTTATAACATTTTACACTCAGTATATTCAAAGTATATTCAATTAAAACTTACATTTTATATGGTGTTGTTTTTTGAGATATTGTCTAGCTAGGTGTACTTCAGTATATTTAAAATCGTTAGACAGCAGCTTACTCCCTAACTAATCATAATTGTATTAAATATTGTATTGTAACAATAATACCTCTAAGATCATAGATACATCAATAATATTATATTATTCAATGGAAATATCGTTATGATACCAGTTCTCTGGTAGAAAAGTGACATCGTGAAGTCTTCACAATGCTTTAGTAATATTAAAATAGGAAAACATGTGTTTATTTACCACTTATTGACGAGTCTACTCTAAACATTTTATTTGTTTGTGACCATCTAATTTTTAAAAAGTTATCAAAATATGTTTTCACTTAATTATTATTTGTCTTATAGATACTATTAAAACATTTAAAATATTACAATTTAACAAAATATAATTACGCAACGTAAATTTTTTTTATTAACACAGCTACCTACCTAATAAGATGTTTTGGAGGAATATTTTATTTTATATCAATGTATGACGCGAGTTCGGATTTGAGATTGGCAGTAATACACCTGATTACCAATAATATTTTAGATAAGCTTTGATAATATTTTGATTTTTTTTACATCATATCTATCGGTAAAACTTATGAACTTTTGGTATATAAAACGCATATTCGAATTTTTTGAAATTGACCATGACGGTTTTTAAAATAATAACTATATTAATTTGAACGTTTTTTCCTATACATACTACATACTAGATACTTTAATATTATTATAATTTATAAAATACGCATTCGTATAAAACATAATCATTAATATTTATGTATAAACAATTTATATTTATACCGTTCTTAATTCATACGATTATAAAAATATGTGAATTATTAATTTTGTAATACCCGAAATCCCTCAATTGTTTTTATTTATACTGTTAAATCATCTTCATTCGCGTATTATGTGTGAATAAATAAAATTTATAGTTTATACGGACATTGTATATAATATAATATTATAATGCGCGTTGTCACCATTGTTTTCGATCGCTTCAATACCACTTCCCTAATTTTGTTTTAGTAAAAACCTTTTATTTGAAATAATTACTGTATTAAGAGGGGTTTTTTCATGGAAATACAAATTTTAAATACACTAAATTTTACAATATATATAATAGTAATAATTTAATAAAACTTTTTTATATTGTGACGTCATTTTAATTTTACGTTAAATTTCCACTTTAATCGTTATATTATCTACGCTACTTATTTTACATAAATCATTAGCAAAATAAATTAAAATATATACATATATAAAATGGTTTTGACGATTTATTGCACTTGTGACATTAGATAAAAATTTTCTGTATAAAATAACATATTTTACATATTATCCGACCTTAGTTATCTATATTATATTAATATTATTTAAAAAAAAAAAAAAAAACCGTTATAACACTCAATAATGCAAGATAGTTATAAATAAATATATAATTCATTACATATTTTTTTGTAATGTAAAATAAAAACTGTATAAAATATTATACAAAAAATTTGTTTTATTTTATAATGTAGTAATTGTAATATTACCGTTCATATATTATTATGTTTTTATTTATTGTATAATAATAGTCATAACTCTCTATCTCTGGCACAAATTACATAAATCTACAGGTTGTATGTTAATCAAATCTTTAACTATTAATAATACCTAATTTTTATTATTTTTGTGTAATTTTCTAAACTAAAAATAAATAATTATATCATTACTCATTACTTATTAGCATTCTTAGTTTATTTATATTTATAAGAAAAAAAATTACAGACATTAAACGCTACTATCGACATTATAGGTACTAATGAAATGTTTTCAAAATCAAAACTCTAATTTAATAAATTTATAATTGCCAAAACATAATAGAAAAATTATGTATTATGAAGTTTCCAAAAAATAAAATACAATTCTATAAAACAATTAACTACCTATTTAAAAAAAAACAGCAACACTCGTGGGATAAGTTAAAAAAAAAATAAATTCCTCACATTACTCGAAATTATAAATTAGGTATATTTATAAACTTAAGTAGTATTTTAAGAATATAACCTAAAAAATTTTTCTATTAAATTCTATCTATCATTATGATTCTATACCATTTCAATATCTATATTAATTGTATAAATTAGCGAATAATAATTATTATAATTACAATAAGACCCCATGAAAGTAGTTTTACCTTAGTGTCTTAACTTTCACTACTTTTTATTTCGTTATAATTTAGACTCATAATAAGTTAAAAATATTATACTATTATCAATATATACTACCGTCATGGTAATAAGTAATAACAAAATATGAATATCTATTGCATTTTGTATTTATTTTATAGACTTTAATATTATTGAAAATAATTTAAAATAATTTGATATTGAGGAATAATAAAATTAATTGAATTTTTATTTATTTAGTTACTTTATTATTTATATAAGATAATTTATCTATCTATATTATTATCAAATTAATTATTTTAATAGTTTGAAATTTAAAATTTATCAATACACAATTAATACAATACAAAAGTATAGAATTTAAAAAAATACATAATTACATGTTTATCTACACTACATAAATACATATTGTAAATATATAATGTTCATTGTGAATAAACCCATAGAAAATTTTAATTGGAATACCAAATTTTAAAGTCAATTGATAACTGTCGTATGGTTATACATTAGAATAATAGTTATTTAGTGTTTCTACAGTAATTGTATAGTAAAGTATTATATTATAATACTTATAATTCGATTGGATATTAATAAATATACTAAAGTAGATACAATTTTCTTTGTATTTGAAGACACATTTTCTTGTAGTAAAAAAATGCTTCAATAATCAATTTTGATGGTGGTATCCACTAGAAAATTTTGGGTGGTAAATTCTTCGGACTTTATGGTAAACTAAACCTATTTTCAAAACTAAAAACTCTATTGGTCAACATTATGTTTGAACATTTGGATTATTGACTTTATTTAGTTTTAATTTCAATTTGTAGAGTAAAAAAGCTTGAAAATGTAGTACAAGGTACACATTCTTTATACACTTACAGCAATTAAAAAATGTCAAAAATACATAATCACAAGTTTATTATAAACGTTTTAAAATGTTGACGAATTCATTAAAATCGTTGAATTACCTATTTTATTAATGTTTTTTATTGGTTCAGAATTGGTTTTCATCGTAGGTATACGTTGACTTATCATTGAATTAAAATTTAACACATCCATTGCAGTTACCTACTCAATGACGAATAGTATTGCACTTGACGTCTACTGCAAAGTGGTTACCTACTTGTCCACTTTTTTGTTACTTGTATTAATCGATTTAATCGCACCTAATATTGAATCAATTACGTAGGTACCTAGTGATATTTTATAGCAGCGTGAGTAGCACACATACACACAAAATGTTTTCATTCATTTCAATGCAATCCGATAATGCTAAGAACTCAATTAATTTTTATTTTTATTTTATTGACATAATTACAATTTAAAAAACTTGAAACATAATTACTTATTAGTTCATAGAATTTATATAATTAGATTCTATAAACATATTGTTTTCAACTATTTAAATTTCATAATTTGTGAAAATGTAATTTTTCGGGTATAAAATTTATTCTAATTCAATAATTAATACCTGCGGCTTCCCAATAAAGTTTTTAGAGAACGCCTAAATACATACTCGTATTTAAAATTTGAAATTTATAAACTAAATTTAGTCTTGTTATCCCGTTAGAACTAAGTTTTGAAGTATCTTTCCTTAGTTCTATACTCCAATTTAAATACTATTAATTTAATATTTAACATTATTAAATATTACAATACCTGCATGACTAATATAAGAAAACATTAACTTTAAATACGAATAATCTTTTGCAACAATTACACATCGCTAGATTATTGTATTCTTTAATTTATATGGTTGTCCATTGTTATGTGTCTTGTTTTATGAATAATTGCGGTTATTCGTCTATTATTCTTATTACATGACTTACAAAATATAATTATAATGATAGGTCTAAAACTATGAGAATTATACTTGTTGGTGACTATTTTATATTAGTATGAACATATACAATTTAAAACCTTGAAGCTAAAAACCTTGATAATGAGTTTAAGAGAGTGCCCTTCTATCTTTACCATCTACCACAAAACATTAAAGCTGACAAATAAAATATTCACCTATCACTCAATCATTTTGATATTAATATATGAATGTCACATAATATATATAATTATTATGTACTTAATATGTATATTTTACTTCATTACATTAATAATTTATTTGTTGTTTCAGAAATGGCTTCGTTCGAAGAAGGTTTCTTAAATTATAAGCCTCCTGTACTTCCAGATGAATTAAGTAATTTTCCTGATCGAGTCTCTAAGACTTTTATTGGTAAAACAATTTTTATTACTGGTGGATCTGGATTTCTCGGAAAAGTTTTAGTCGAAAAGCTTCTAAGGAAATGCCCAGACATCGAAAGAATTTATTTACTACTCAGAACAAAAAAAGGTAGCAATCCTAAACAAAGAGTGGAAACTATTTTCTCATCAGTGGTAAGTTTATAAAAACAATATTTACTAACCTATCATTATTATTTTCACATTTTTTCAATAACTAGGTGCTTATTAAATAGTTTTTAATTCCATAATTGTAAATCAAAAAGTTTTTCAAATTGTGCATAAGTACCTACTTTTCTTTTAAAACTATAAATAGCTTTTTTAGGTATATAATTATTTAGAATAATTTAATAAATATAAATTAAATTCCATTGTCATTTACTTCTTATAAGTTCAATAATTTTCACACATGATTATTTCTTTTTTAGGTTATTAAATCCTTAATGCATATCTAATAATTTAATAATATTTTCTAAAGGAATATAGATTAAACAAAAACATATTATCTAACTACAACACTATTTTGAATTTTCCTTTAAAAAAAAATATTATAAAAATATCTAATTATAGTACCTACCCACTTAATATATTGTTATACATATAAGATATATCTTAACAATCATTAGGATTTAATTGCTAACAGCTAAAACGATAATTTACTTTCTATATTTCCATTCATTGATTAATATTCTTTCAAAGAACAATAATGGTGTGTAATGTTTTAAAATCTATTAGATTAAACCATTACCAAACTTTGTTTGAATGATCAAAATACAAATTTCTTAGA
Organism: Aphis craccivora; assembly: GCA_009835225.1. Taxonomy (NCBI): domain Eukaryota; kingdom Metazoa; phylum Arthropoda; class Insecta; order Hemiptera; family Aphididae; genus Aphis; species Aphis craccivora. The sequence continues at coordinate 9,614 of VUJU01003810.1, read as the reverse complement.
TTATCATACAAATGTAACTTGTAATATAATAAAAATATAAAAACAATTGATAATTTTACTTATTATAAAAAAGTAGTATAATAACAAATATTTATTATAAATGAATACGTATTCTAATACCTTTATACATATCGATATAATTATACTATTATAGCCTATAGACTATACGCATTCGATTTCTCCTGTATGGTATTGTCTCAAAAACCCAAATAAATTGAAATATTTAATTCAATAACTACAACTGTTTTTATAAGATATTTTATTAAATAGGTACCTGTTAATGATACCAACGGGTTTCATAAATAAAAATAAAGTTTATATAATCAAAATATAAAAAGTAGGTAGATATCTTATAAAGAACAAAGATTTCCTTTCATTTAGCTATTGGTATTCTCTTAAAATATTTTACCACAATACCTATAAAAACATTAAAAAGTAAGAATATAATCTTAAATCATTAAATATTAGATTCTATTATATTTCTATTTTATTAACTGTTGTTTGTAATAACCTTTTAAGGAGTAAAACTACTTCAATTTTCAAGTTAAGCAATTTCTCTGGTAGAAAAGCGAATCCAATTGGTATTTTGAGGGGGTTAAAAAAAATGTACAAGGAACTAGTTTTCCAAAGCTTCGGGAAAAAAATAAAAACAAAACACAATTATGAAAAACGGAAAATTTTACGCAAAATTAGTTTTCGACAACATCGATTTTATTTTTTTGGAGTCACTTGAAATTTCACCAAATTTTATTACCATTTTATATACATCATACAATTTTAGAAATATGGATCTTTTTAAATTATTTATAGGAATGAAACATTTTCAGTTCTTTTTTTCTATTATTATAGTAATAAAAAAATTTTATTTAGTCAAAAAAATTTAAAACTTATTGAAAATTTCTCATAAATTGTTCTTAGTGAAATAAAAAAAAAAGATTAAACATAATTTATTACTTGTTAAATATATTTTATGAGCGTCCAAAATTTAAATTTTGAATAGATTTTTGGATTTTTTTTTTTTTTTTTTTGGTCACAAACAGAAAAAATTATCATCTTATTTAATTTTATTGTAAATTTTTATTTTTATTTTTTATCCAATTTAAATTTAGGGCTGAAGTTAAATGTTTCTGTCCCTCAAAATAGTTTAATTTTACATAAATACATGCATAAATGCAAAATGTTTGATACAGTTTAAGAGCAAAATAAATATAACATAAATCCTAAGGAAAAGTAATATTTGAAGTAGTTTTAATGGACCTTCGATCAAGATCTCTCATTTCATTACTCATTGTTTATTTGTAAATATTTGTTTTGATAACAACAACAAAGAACTATTTAACTAACCAACATAAAATGATTAACTAATTTTTAAATAACTAAATCATATACAAATGAAATCTATGATAAAAATATTTTATTGATTGTTTTTGATTTTAAAATGATTTATTAGCCATTAGGTATCTATGAATTATGATAAAATAAACTTATATGTGTACTAAAAGGAAACAAATAATATAAATAATCATATTTGTATCTATGGTGCCTTAACTACACTTTACTAATGAAGTTAGAATATCAAATAAATAGGTATTCAAAAAGTGTAAAATAAAATTTATAATGTTACGAAATATTCCAAGAAATATTCACACAATCATTCTACTATAATTATGTCTTCAAAATTTTTAACAAATCATGCTAGTAGAATGTGTAATAATATTATAGTCCAATACATATTATTATGATTGCAGTTAGTCACTCGTTATACTAACCATCCATCACTTTATTTTTAACTAATTAGTTATTAGCTGACATTGTTTAACAGTTAATTTTATCAATCTATCACTTTCATTATTAAGATACTAATTAAGTTCAACCGTTCTGAGTTAACAAAAAAAGTCATTATATTATCTGATATTTTTAAGGTAGAAAGGTACCTACCATAATACGTACCAATATTTACAATAGTAAACAGTCTAACTATTAAAATGTTTTAAATTTTTATCATTCATATTACTTCGTATAATTTAGGTACGCTGTATTCTATTATTTATTAATTTATATGTTATCGAAAATTATAATATTTTATATTCAGGAACGAATTTATGGGGGGGGCTGTTGCTGCAGGTGGCTGGAATAACTTCAATCATTTATTTTATTAATATAATATATTAATGTAATATTTTTATAATTTATAATATTATCATTTATCATTACCATTGGTATTAATACATTAGCCGTATTAAACATAATATTTTCATCATTTGTGATCTAACCACCACCAATAATTATTATGATAATATAGTTATTAATAATTAATTCTAAGTCACAAATCAAAAAGAAAATCAGAACATTTTAATTGTTATTTTATTAAATAAATACTAATTAATTTTATTACCAAAATTATTTTTAAAATTTCCAAATTTATTTTGCTCCTAGATTAAAGAAGTATCGTATCTACAGCTGTGTAAAAATAATATCGAAATATTTTTATAAGCATATAGATTCAACACCAATTTGTCATTCAGAGAATCTAATAAAAATCCAAATGAGACTATCTTTTATAAATAGGTATTGGTCCACTTAAAACAATTTTGGCACCAGAAGTCCAGAGTTCCTATTGTGACAATCAATGACGCATGTACATACAATAAACATTATACATACCTATATTTATACATATAACAGTCACAAATTTATTTTATTATTATATATTAGGAACAAAATAAATAAATTAAAATTATAAAAATAAATTACTATGACAAATTATTAAATCTTAACTCTTCAATTTAGTTAAATTAACAAATAAAATGTTAATTTCAACCACAATTATAATACATGGTAATCGATCCTCTTAAAGTATAAATATATGTATAGTTTATATATATATATTAAAACTAAGTTATTGTTAAAATCTTATCTTAGTTCAATTAGTTAAAATTTAATAAGGTAATTTCCGAGTTTTATTTCAAAACCTCCCGGGTATGTAAAAATAATAAAAATGTATACAGCAAAATCATGAGCAAAATATTAAATACATATAAGAAAAATCTGTAGAGGTTATAGGCGTTCAGTAAAATTCGCATAGCAACACTACTTAAATTTTGACATACCTACATTTAAGATTAGAGATATAATACCTGATATAAAATAAATCTGTGTTATATTAGTTTTGGGATACTAATACGCAATTCTTTAAGTAATATACAACTGCATAAAGTTCTAAGTCCTAATGCTGACATCTATAACTATTAATATGTATATATTTATATACATGCTTACAGTTAATTAGTGTTATGTATTAGATAATGTAGGTGGCTTTTAAATGTCTTGTTAAATTTGAATTAAACATTCTTTAGTAAAGTATTTATTTTAAACAAATTATATTTATAATTTATAGAAGATATCATAGGTATTTGTTTTAAAGATTCCAGTTATTTTTCATTGTATGTTTGGTAAAATAAAAATATTCATAATATTATATACTACCAAATTAGGTTGAACTGTAATATATGGTTATCAATCATAATAATAATAAGATAACTAAAATACTGGCCAAGTTATGGTACAGTGAAACACTGAAACTTCTATGTAGTATTCAGCCACAGGGAATAAAGAAATTTTGTCCACTTTAAGGAGTTGTCCACTACTGAGAAAACCTTTACAAAATGGAAATTCGCGATAAATTACAAAATGTCCACTATAGAGAGTCTCTATTATAAAAATATTACAGAGAACATATAAAAGGTTAGATTAAGTATATATACGTCATATTCAAATTGGTATTATCTGTTACATTAATGTAGATGCTTATTATTTACTGTACTGTAATATTATATTAATTGTTAATTATAATATAATTTAAATTTATTATTTATTTGTACATACATGTGTGTATTAAAAAGAGAGTATAAAAATGTTAATGAACAATTAAAAAAAATATATATTATATTATCCTGTATCTACCTATTAAGATAAGATAAAATTTGAACGAAATGTAGGTACTTATAAAATATAAGTATAGTATTTTTATTACTTAAACATTTTCGATATGTAGGTACTAATTGTATTGCGTCAATTTATAACAAGTAATTTTTAATTTTGCTACCAATTTTTAATGTCTACGTACACTTATAGTAGTGTCCAGTATCCACTATTAAGAGGTTATAACCCTTTTACATACATTTTTGCCAGGGAATTTAATAGTGTCTACTATTGGGAAGTGTCCATTAATATATAGAGGTTTCACTACTAATACATTATAATATTGTGGTTTTTAAAACGTGTAAATAGTCACTACGTCGTTAAAGTTAAATTTAACGTATAATGTATTTTAAATTGTGACTATAGATCAAGTTTTAAAGTCGTAATTCCTTAATATATAGTGGAAAACCAGTTCATATATTTATTACTATTATACCTACATTGCCGCTCTAACGAAAGTTTGATTTTAGGTACAAATTAATATCACGTGACACGAAAGTATTACGAATAATGATCTACACACGTTACTTACAAGTTACAATCTCATTTTTAACAACTACCTTTATGTCCGTTTTAGTTATTTGACCATCTGAAGGAGTTACGTGGTGTGGAAGTATTAAATAAAGTGTACCCAATAGCCGGTGACGTGAGTGAACCAGGTTTAGCCATCAACGAGTCGGACCGTCGTTTGTTAGCGAACACCGTGCAAATCGTTTATCATGCTGCGGCCACCATTCGGTTCGACGAGGCACTGAAGAAAGCCGTCTTGCTCAATACTAGAGGCACAAAAATGGTATTGGATTTAGCCAAAGAAATGAAAAATTTACAGGTTCGGTTTTTTTGTACAAGTCTACGTTTGCCCATAACAATAACATGACAATATCTTCGTCAGAACGAATTGAATTGGAACTAAATGAGTTTAAAATCCACACAGGTATTTGTGCACGTGTCGACTTCTTACTGCCACTTGGACGAAAAAGTGTTATTCGAAAAGGCGTATCCACCGCCAACCGATCCGCATAAAATAATCCAAAGTATGGAAATGTTGGACGAACCTTTTGTAGAAACGATATCTAAAGAGTAAGTTTTCGTGTTAATAAAGTAATAATTACACCTCTAGTCGATTACCATTAATATGTATTTTTTCTTTATTTCTTTATAGGATTCTCGGTAGTTTTCCGAACTCGTATGCGTTTACGAAATGTCTTTCTGAACATTTAGTAGTGGAACAAATTGAAGCCGGAATGCCTTGCATAATCGCTCGCCCATCCATTGGTCAGTGTTTTTTTTTTTATTATTAGCAGCGCGCTTATGATTTACGAATATCCATGAGTTTTATTTACACTTTTACCTTTGTTATCGTTATAGTCATACCGATATGGAAGGAGCCTCTCCCGGGATGGACAGACAATATTAATGGTCCGACGGGCTTGCTGATAGGCGCCGGAAAAGGAGTCATTCGTACAATGTTCTGCAACAATCAAGGTTACGCCGATTATTTACCAGTTGATATAACCGTTAATGGCATAATTTTACTTACATGGAATTATATAGGCAACAAGTAAGCAAACAAGAAAATTATTCGAATATTTATTTGGGATACCTGCCGCTTTGTACCTACTTATTTATATATATTGTAATTTATTTTAAATAGAGAACTACTTCCTGAATAATACATATTCATATTTTAAGTATTTATACAAATTCGATTTTTTTCTGCATAAATCATTAACTACTCGAAAACGTATACTATAAATATATAAGCATAATATTTTACTTTTTATTTCCTTATCAATATTAATTATTATTAGGTCATCGTGTATTCATAGAAATAATTCAATACAATTTATTAATAATAAAAATGCATTAATTTTCCAGAAATACTATTTAACATTTATTTTTATATCACCTATCGCTGTATTCGTAATCAACCTATGTATATTCTGTATAGATTATCAACAAAAAAATGATAGACTTAATGCTCCGATTAATTTTATGTCGACTTCCTGTAATAAGTAAAAATAACTATGATTTTCATTTTAATAGTTTATTTCTTCTAAACATAACAAATTAAATTTCTAAATAATTATTATATCTACAAATTGTTTTACTCTTATTTGAAACTCATATACGCATATCTATTATATTATAGTCTTACCAATTAAATTAATTAAACTTAATAGCTTATAAATTGTTATTGTATACCTAACTAATATACTATAATATCATTATGTTCATTGATATTTATTATCTTAATGTTTTTATAATATTGTAATGAATATTCTTTCATATTGTGTAACATTAACTTATTTAAAATACATTTTTTTTCTTATTTTAGTGACACCACTAGAACAATTTGCCATTTAACTTCCAGCCAAGAATGGAGAGTAACATGGCAAGAAATTATTGACATTGGAAAAAGTATTGTCACTACTGAAGTACCATTGAATGGTGCAGTATGGTATCCTGGTGGTAGTATGAAGAGCAGTAAGCTGGTACATAATATATGTGTATTTTTTTTACACACTATTCCAGCTTACTTTTTAGATGCTATTATTTATATGTCTGGAAATAAACCATGGTAAGGATAATAATTAATGAAATGTAATAAATTACGTTTTATACTTTATTAAAAATTTAAATTCTATTCGTGAAATGTGTGTTATATTATATATTGATAATAAAAAGTGTTGAAGAAATAAATTTCTATTGAGCACATTCATTTCTTAAATGTTTTCAAACAGTAAACCTCATTAATGAAAGTATGAGAGCCATTCAGTATTTATATAATTTTTTAGAATATCACAAAATGTCAAACACGAATGGATTTAAAATAGTAGATTAATTCACATTTCATTTTTTTCTTTCAAAGTCTGGTACGTATTCAAGACAGAATAAACAAAGGATTCGAGGTGTTTGAATACTACGCAAACAACCAATGGGAATTCAGGAACGAACATGTCCATTATATGAGAAGAATTATGAATCCACGAGAGAAGTTTGAGTACAAGATTGATGGAAACGATATGGACATTAGAAATTACTTTAGAGATTGTATTATGGCTGCTCGAATTTATATTTTAAAAGAAACTCCAGACACACTGCCTAGAGCTAGAATTCATATGAAAATGTAAGTTTTAAATATAATCAAGTATCAAAATTAATTTGTCTTTTCAATTGTTCTATTTTACACAATAAATGAGTAAAAATACTTACTTTAACAATGTTATGCAGAATACAAAGTTCGTAATTGGGTATTTAATCGTTTGTCTATATTATAGAACTTATAATACCAATTAATTATGATTTAATATTATTTGTTTCAGAATGTACTTTGTTGATATAATCGCCAAAATATTATTCTTTGGTTTATTGTTATGGACTGTATTCAAATGGTCTGATACAATTATAGCAATTGGACTATTATTATTGAACCTTATACGGTTATTTTTCAAGTCAATTTTTTCAACAATCAACAATGACGCTACCGTTGAACCGATATTGAACAAAGAGCTTTAATAATTCTTCATGCTTTATTATTATTTTATTTTAACAATAATAAACAATCCTAACTTACAGTCTTTTAGTATAAAAAAATATCAAGTCGAAACAATGCATGTATACATTTACCATTTTTAATACTGCGACAAATCAATCGAATCCCTGTTTATTTTTAATTATACTTTTAATCTTTTAAAGTGTATACTAAATAGATTATATTACAATTCAAAAATGGTATTAACCATACGTCCATGCATTAATGTATTATTAGTTATATTTTTAAGTTAAAAAAGTATTTTAATATATTTTATATTTAAAATAAAATATAAACATATTTTTATGTTATTTCTTTTTTTAGATTATTTATCATTGATGGTTCTAACAGTATTATTAGAAATATAACATATACTTCTTTATATATTTGTTTAATAAAAATTTAAAATACCAACAACTAAATACGTCAATACATGACTACATTTTGTTACTTTTTTTTTTTTAAAACGAGTATAATATTATAGATTTTAATTTTAGTTTATAAATATTATACACAAAAATACAAATACAACCACTGTCTTTTATATTTTATACAAATAAATAATCAACGATTTTTATTATTTTTTTGTGATTATTAAGTAGGTATCTTACGTTATAATATTACGATTTACAAATAATCATAGGCAATTTAAATTTTCATCAAATGTGTATATTATTATTTTCTATACTTACATTGAATGATTTTGCTTGACAACACCACAAAAATTGATCAATAAATTATTTTGCACTTAGTTAAAAATTCATGAAATATTTAATTTTTATGACTAAGGTTTTTTCATTATTGTAATACAACGTTTTTCATTAGTAGTTTGTTCAAGAAGATTCACAATAACTGTTAATTTCTAAAAGACGTATCCGTTTAGCCGTAAAAAAAATAAATAAATCAATCAAATAAAACAGTTCTTTATACCAATTATATTTATTATACTTGGTACGTCAAACATTTAGGAATATAAAATATCTAATTTTAAAATAAATAATTTATAAAAACCAATAGGTACGATAAAATATAATTTATTCGTAAAAACACCGAAAATACCAATAACACTTAATTTAAATTATTATTTTTTTAATATTAATATATTGGGAATATAATAATAATATATTTTTTTAATTTACTACAAATAATTATTGATTGATATGTTTTTATTTTTTATACGTCGAAACGACTACATCCATTTGTGCCCCCGTTCATTATTCATATGTCAAGGTTTCATATTATTATAAATAAATAGTTATTAAAAATGTATAACTAATCATTTTCGCTAGCCAATTTATGTAAGTACCTATTACGAATTATGATTGTAAATAATAATTATTGTCCGTTTTTATTAGAAAAGAGAACGGCAATTGATCATTTTAAGACAATTTAAATATTAAGGAAGTCTGTGTTTAAGTTTAAAATTCAAGTTATTGAATTATCTACATTTTTCATGATGATTGGACACTTGAGTCAAAAACAAGTAATGGTTTGATATAACTGCTGAGTGCTGACAATAATGTTAGTCATTGGCATGGTTAAAAATAAGTTTTTTTTACTTTTATATTGATGTAATATATACAAAATATGTGATGTAATATTTTTTTAAAGAATTTTTTAAATGTATCATAAGAAATACTAAATATTAGGTTAGGTAATTGCAATTTTTTAAAAACGTCTTTTATAATTATTACGAACATTTTATTAATTTCATTGAATAAAAAGCTGGCAAGTGGGTATCGCACTGCTGTACACATTACGTGCCGTACCTATGGATTATTAATATATAGTATAGGAGTGTTAAAATTGAATACAATGATAGTTATCATTGTATACGAAAAACGATTCTGAACGGAGATGATTTGTCAGCCTAGAATATAATTTCGAATGGTTGGTGAAAAGGGGGGTTTATGTTTTAATGGCCTGAATATACCAGAATTTAAGTTATTTTATAATTATTATAAGCTAAACTTATGGAAAATCTCATATTGAATTTTCAACTCTTAGCTACCTATACAAAAATTATTATGAATTATACCTACAAAATAATTTGCAAATATTCAGGAGTTTGATGAATTTTTGTCAATATTTGAACTTC
>VUJU01003809.1:0-23097 GCA_009835225.1 Aphis craccivora | reverse complement strand
CCCTAAAACGTTAAAATGATGAAAATTTACATAATATTTTATATTTACACATTTATAAAATGCTCAATTGTTATAGCTAATAAGGTTAAATAATTTGAAACAAAGCTTCTCATAAGTAATTCATATACTGTAACAAAAAAAAATCCAAAAACATATTTAAATTTGGTTTTTTATATTTTCAATTTTTACGAAATTAAGATGAAACAATATCCATCGTTTAAAAAAGAATGTTATAAAATTTATAGTTATTTTTTACACGCCTGCTTTCCTAGAATCTACACTTTATTAGTGTATATTGTTTTATTGGCATAATATTAATTTTATCTTTTACTAATATTTCGTACATTTTTTATCGATTTTATGTGGCATCTATACAGGGTAGCCTATCGTGTTTATAATATATTCTGTGTTGAAAATCAAAAATCGCGGTGATCCACTCTGTATATAATATATAACTCATTAATCACGTGTTGTTTAGATGTGTTTACATCGTTATATGCAGACATGTAGTTGTGTCAAATGTCAATCAGTATATAATTAATTTGATTAGAGAATTTTTATTAGACAATAGATCGTGAATTTTTTTTTTTTTTTACTCATACCTAACTAATTTTACATAGAATAAATAAATCGAAAACATTACATGCTCGTAGAGTGTGCTTTACTTAAAATAGATATTTATTGTACTACACTTTAAGTTTATTATTATATTAATAACTATATCACGTGTATCTATCTCATGATTGCACAGACAATATTCATCTTTATACCGTGAATGTTATTCTAAAAGTGCCAAGTGGTAATATTTCTGAATGACTCCGCCATCGTCTCACCACATTGAAATGTTTAAAATGTTTTTATTGGCAAACATTTTCTTTATAGTATAAACACGTTTTTCGCCCAAATCATAATATGTATTAGCATCTAATTGTTTACACATTGTAAATATTTGCTTTATTTATAAAATAAAGATGACTTTTTTCCATTATATTAATAATACCTACATAGTTGTATATTGTACCTTAGTTCCTGTTCCTATACATATAACCTACGTGAAATTGGATATATTAATCGTAGAAACTTGAATATCATAACGCATAACGTATATTATTGTTTTCTATACATTATGGTAACATATTGAAACTAATTTTAAGCTAACTATACCTAAACTGTAACTAAACCTGAGGTGCGTATTTACACTGTTCTATGGTACGTATATTGATTTATAAGTGTAATGTTATTACTTCAAATAATTATTAGTTTTACGTAGGTACCTACTTAGTACCTAAGTATCTACCCTGAGTAGTGGTGTTGTGGTTTAACGTAGAACTCAATGTTGTTTTAGTAACTATCAAGAGTTTAGATAACCTAAAGTTCTACATATTATGTTATTTTTCTCTATAACGCAATTATTGTTTACAAAATACAATAACAATTATATTATGGTATTTGAACAAAAAATATTATAAGAAAATGATATTATATTACATATTTTTTTAATTTTAAAATTGTTTTTGTTTTACTTGAAAAAATTTATAAGGCATTTAAAGATTATTATAAGGACGTATTAATAATATAAATTATATTTTAGTTATTTTCCTAAGACTACCAAAAAAAAAAAAAAAAAACACGGGACCCACTCGAGTTAAAACAAAGGATGTTCCTTAAAATACTATAATATATAATATATATTTTAAGCATCCTAAACAAAGCACAATAATACTTTATATAAATATGTTGAACTAAAATTTGTTATGAGATAATTTACGTAACTATTTTACAATAACTTATACCTTTCTGCATTACAAACATAATTCTTAAATATTATGTCATACCTAAATATTTTATCGTAAAAGCATCGAATAATTTCTTTAAATCTCTTCGTAAAACCGATGAATAACATAATAATAATATATAACCTGCATAATTTACATCGTTATTATGTATTTTAATAATATTATCTACCTTAAATCACCACCCTCTTAATTTTTTCGTAAAACAGTAACGCCTTTCGTCACACCGGAAATTAATGTGGCTCTCTAATAATATATTATAATAGGTACAACCATTTACCATATTATATATCGCCTACATGGAGCATATTGATTATAAAATATATATTCAATCAGCCAAACTCATTTTGAACAGCCGAAATTATTAATTGTTTATAAACTGCACACCTAGGCCGTTTCATCGTCACTACAGTTTGTAATTTTGGCTATAGGTACCTAAATACTTATTATGAGCTAGGTATACAATTTTTGAAAATATCAATTATCCAATGGAAAAATTGGTTTAGATTCATACTATTAATACTATAGAGACTGCCGCTGACCGCGATTAAGCGGCTATAACTTTCATCGCCACGGCCAACGGAGTAATCAATGGGCCCAAAAACTTTTGTAGTTTCAGCACACAAACCTTCTGTTGCGCCCGTGCGCACGCCTATGATGTCGTGTATAATTGATAATGCGCACGAGACGTAGAAGTATACTCGTTCTGCTGGAATATATTTTCATCGCATTGCGCTCATCTATGGCTTTATCGATAACAATACACATTCGCAAAAACTTTTTGAAATCTTTATAAAAATCACATTTCGCACGTGATGTTAAAAAAAAAAAACGATTGGTGGCCACTGTTTCATTTAGATTTTAGACGACTGAAAATTATTTATTGACTACTCATTCGCGAGTATCATTAATTTAAAGAATAATTCGACTTAATCTAAAATTTAAACGTGGACTAGTATTTTTTCTAATTCAATCTTCGAAAAACTATTGAAAAATCTAATAACCTATAATATTTTAACATCTTGTTAATAAACTTTATAAATCAACCACCGTGTTACGGCTACTACTATATTTCCCGTAGGTCAGTATTAATAGATAACGGTGGTTGCTGAGTGCTGACCGTTTTCCACGCGTCCGCAATGCAACCCAAATAATCCGATTCTCAATCGAATCGTTTTCACGCGCTATCGCGTCCTTACAAAACGTGTCGTGTAGGTATAGGTTTACCATATAGCATTTAGAGCATTCTGCACGACGCCGGGTAATCAATTTTACTCATTACTCGAATATAATTGTAATGAAATTGAATTGATTTATTGAAAATGAATTAAGAAACGTAAATCCATTAGTCTCACAGGAGTATATGTGGTAATAAAAATATTTTAGGATATTCCTTTAATTTCTTATCAACCTAACTTGATTGTCACTTTTTTATAAAAAACATAATTGGTTTATAATTTTTTATACCAAGATACAAATCGTTGTATTTGTGTATTACGGTGAATTGAAAAGCCCTACTAAAGTATTATGAGTTATAGTTGCATTAACTGCTTTACCTGATTTCATCCGAGAAAATGAACAATTGTATAATACTGCACTAGGTGTATTTCGGTTTGAGACGTTTGAGTGTATTAACTTGAGAAAATCGGTTTAGGTGTACCTACTCTTCGCTTGCGTAAACGAACACACCAAAAGTATACAACACAAGTATTTTACGTAGTTAAGCGAGTGGTTCAGTAGACAATTTTATTTAAAAGCCCTTGTAAGAACTATACAGATCCCATTGGTGTATTCCTATTTCCTCACTTAAATTCGGAGTTGGATCTATAGATCCATTATAGATTATAATCTATGCTAATAACATGCTCTGTAGTGCTCTCATAAATATAAAAAACCAATTGGCGATTGGATGGGACTTTCTTTCTCGTGACAACCTGCAAATGAAATAATAATAAGTACCTATGTAACTGTTTCTTTTCTTTAGTGTAACTCTCGTAGCAACCGCCAACTAGATATAAGTAAAACATTTCAATTTAAGTATTTTAAGAACAATAGAACAAAATACATGGGTGATCCATCCTATAGGGATTAAATTCCAAGACTCAAAGGATAGATACCTTAAAACACGAGTCCTAACTAATATATTGAAATAGGTTCATTAGTTTCGAAAAATATAAATTTCATATTGATATATAGTTACTGAGAATACAACATACTTATAAAATGAATATGTTTATTCAAAATTTAAATTTATTTAAAAGAGTAGAAAAACTAGCACTGGGGAGTGAAATTCTGAGTATCTTCGACAGCTCCTGTATTCCGCATTTTTATTATTTCATTTATAATAAGACATTCGCATCGTCATCATTAATTAATATAAGTGGAAAATGTATTCTTGTTGTTAACACATAATTAACATAAATGCAACATTCATGAAAATCATGGAATATTAATTACATCAATACAACTTAACGTGTAGGTACCTACACGTTTTCTATATGACTATATGGTTTTGGTTTTTAAAGGCGCTTCGAGGGTTCGAGGGTTGCTTTCGAGCTCTTCTGGTTACACCCGCATACACCTACACATTACACACACACACATACACCCACCTACCCACATCATAGCAACTGTCTTACGTATACTTTGTTGTCACCGACACCAAAGACGGTCACACACACACACGGTGGCGGTCAATGTCTTCGGTATTGATTGTCTCAACCACCGTTGCATGTATAGTCGTCAGAGGCAACAGTTGATGCGGTCACGTTTCGTACACGTGCGCGATCCGTGGTCTACGCTGACGACGATCACAGGTAACAATCGGGAGGCCGATGTATAATCGCCGATCAAACACTTATAACATAAGCGCGCGTCTATAAGCCCAAATAAACGCGCGTGTTTTATAATTATAATATGTCAGTGTGACCGTCATCCCCGCCAAAGCGTCCCCGGGGGATCGCGAAATGACGGTGGCGGGGGAAAGGCCACTGACGTGTTCTCTATACACCGTCTTCGCCGTACTCATCAACGGTATAACGTTATCATCGTTATTAGTATTATTATTATTATTATTATTACCATCATCATCGTCATCATCATCGCCATTACCATCATTATATAGCCCTAAGCGGCGGTGACGGGGGACCGCTGATAAGTCCGGAACGATTTTTCCGCCAGACGTTTGCCACCGCGGCTGATCGCATTCGCGCGCAGCGTTTCAAAGCATTCGAACGATTGACGACGAAGACTATATATTATACGATAGCAAAGGCGTACACGGAGAAGAATATTTTCATTTGGATACCTACGCGACGATAGTTCGTTATTTGCGACTGCGGAGATCTTGTACATCGAATTCTGCTGCGACTTCAGTTAAGTCCGAAAAAATAAATCACGTGATCTCGCACCAAAATGGGATTCTTCAAAGGTAAGCCAGATCCAAAGATATACGTTATATTATGTAACGCTTACATTATTTATGTGAATAATTTGCCACTTGCTAGATTTGATCGTTCATTGGTATCTGTCGTGATATAGGTACTTACCTACATATGTTGTTATATGTGTTAGCGGAGGAGGTTTTTAATTTGTACACAATTTATACTTTTGATTTTGATATTGACGATCTAACCTAAGTGTTATTATAAGTATACAATAAATGGGGACTGTAACAGTTGGTGCGGTCGTGTGTGTTGAAAAGATATTGTTGGGTTGGTCCTCGCGGTGAACTTGTAGTAACTAATTTTCAAAGATGTGTTAGCTCAATACAACTTTTTAACAATACACCAATATGCCAAGTGCTTACGTGTATTTATTATAATATATAATATAGCGTATATTTGCTAGCTATATTAATCTTAACTTTTGAATTAGAAAAAAAATTGTTGAAGGAGAATATTACGCATTTTATAATAGTGGTCATTTTTCCTACATACCATACCCGAGCCCAGAGCCTGATTATGAAAAAATATAACAATAATATTAAATACATCATTTATATACCATGATACAAAATATAGTACAGTGTAACATAAGTTTATAGCCTCTTCGCTGATAGGTTTGGATTTATAAGTAAATGTCTATAATTACTATTTAGCTTAAATATTAATCCACGTCTATGTATTATATGAGATAATCGGTAATAATTGGATCAAATATAATGATGTTATCATCAATATACATCACTATACGTCGATTTAGAATAAAAACACATCGTTATTATTTATTTATCTCCGTATCTGTAAATTTCAACCGACATACATTTCATTTTTAAAAAAAATGTAATTTATAGTTATGTAAAGTTAGGTCCAATATTCGATTAACGTACCTATAGCATTGTTATTGTTAGATTTTAACCGTCTTTTTCAATTTGCAAACAGCAGATAAACAGATAGAACGTGTAATAATATTATTATGTTGCTATTAACTTTTGACATTACCCTCGATCAGCTGTGAAATTACGTAGACCTTGATACTGTTTTGATACGAAATAACGTTAGTACACATATTATTTATGAGCGAATATACGTATTACCATATGTTCATATCACATACATACATATGTATATAATAAACTACAATTATACTTATAGGTCATAAACAATAAACAAAGTAATAATTAATACAATATTATGATATTGTTTTTTTTTTTTTTTTTTTTTTTTTTTTATGTTGTGAAAAAATAATATTAAAACCGGAACATCGAGTATTTAGCAATATTATTATGGTGTTTACACCAAAACACTATGTCTTGTAAAAGACCAAATAACTGATATACCATATACCTACCTAATAATATCTACTACGCATACACCATATACACACGCGATGGCAGAATATTTTAATTTCGAATGCTTATAATTCTCCAAATCGTTTAAACGTTAATTAACAAAAATATATTTTTTGTTCGACAATGCGACGAATTTCGACTGATGATTTATAACTTGACCTTAAAAGCATATAACACACACAGATAGTATAGTTTGTACTTATAAATGCATTTTTTCTTTCAACTATTAACATCTCATTAATTGCATATCGATAGCATATTATAAAGGTACATACAAAACACATATTGTTCTACAATATACCTACACGTTGTACATTTATCTACTGTTCTAATGACATCATTAGAACACGGTTTACTTGTGTTTTTCAAATAACATCTGATTATAGTATTCCATAGCGATTCTAGTGTAGACTTACATATAATTAATTATAAATTATGTTTCATTTTCATACTCATATAGCCATGTACAATAATCAACATTTGAACGAGACCAATCGCGTTAATTTTTGATATATATGTACGCGGATTGAATATATTGTTATATAGTTTAAACTGTTTAAAGAGTAGTTATAAACTAATAAATATTAACCATATCACATGTATTTCACATTTCAGTGATAAAGTAGCTCGTTGATATATTATTACATTGTTCATAAATAAATTAAAGAGTTCGCGTTAATACTTAAAAGCCTATAAACACTATTCAAAATTTAAATAATTTACCAATTTACTAGTGAACACCTTATAATACGTATATAAATAATGATTAACCGGTTATTTCCGAATGTTTAAAATCGTTGACCTTAACTCCTTCCTTGTTTTATTGTTATGGACATTTTGAATTATTTAGATAGGTAATACATAAAACAACATATTCAAGGGCTGTTATACACTACTTGAAACTTATGTTTTAATGACGCGTTTTCATATCGAGTATATGGTACAGAATTGAAAATTGTAAACACAAAAGTTCATTAATCGCAATTCACAATTCAAGTGATTTGTTATTTTTAAATACTTTTCGTTTTGTTTACTTGGTCCTTTGATAGCTATTTATTGACATTTCTTGTAATAATATGTAAATACACGTACTCATCAACATTAAATAGCTGGTAGGCAATAAATAAAATGCTCTGTCATATCTTTTGACTGCCTTTTAATTTTACACGTCAAAAGAAAGTGTTATTCGTAATTATTGACATTTCTTGTAATAATATGTAAATACACGTAGGTACTCATCAACATTAGATAGCTGGTAGGCAATAAATAAAATACTTTGCCATTTACAACGCGATTTTTGTGTCTTTAACGATGATGTTATCTAATACTAATAGGTAATACTGTTATAAAATATATTAATTAAAAATAAATAGGTACTTGAGTAGTTTTTGTTTTCAACTTTAAGAATATTTTTGCGTTTCAGAATATCAGGGTTAAAACTTAGAACACTAAACAATAGTATATAGGCAATAAACTAATAACTAATAAGCAACAATTTACCTCTGCAGATTACTTGTTTGTTTGCTATCAATCAATCACATTCACAACGAGCCACGTGGAGTTGGATAATATTGTTATTTTGTAATTGCTGCAGTACCTAACTAACAATAATAATAATGGCTGTTTGATTAGTCGTCGATAATAATTTCTGTACCAGTGTACCTATATAATAATTCTACATTAAAACAATACTGTTGCAAATAATCACATTTTAACACTAGAATATACTAGATACACAATATAATAATATGATATACATAGAAAATATGTCGGGTTTGTATTTAATACAATATGAATTATTATTGATACGTTTAAAGTGTGGCATAATAGATACGCATATACTGCGTATTACCGTGTTATTGTTATTGTAATGAGATCGAAGTTCGTCTGATAATCGAACATTATATTACTTATTAGATAATATAGTTATATGCTCTATACATATCATATACTCGTAAATTATAATTTATAAGTATAATTATTATGTGGATCATAATTTGTCAATAACGATTGTAAAATAATATACTATGATTATAGTTTATTAGTCAATTTGCAATTTGTCAGAGTGGTCTTATCTGTCGCGGTCACAAATGTCCTGCCAGAGATTGGTTAATTTCTACGCGCCATTACTCGTATATTTTTGTTTTACACAGAACATAGTTTTTAGCTAGAAATTTAATAAAATATATTATTCGCGAAATAATTATTTGGTTGGCGCGGAAGGAAGGGAATTGATTTGATTGGCGTTGAAGGTACGAAACCGCGAACGCTGGAATGTATTTTACCGAATAGAGCTATACATTTTTATAGTGAAAAGGATACCTTAAAAAAATCTACAGTTAACCTCGAGTATTTGATGAAAATGTTAATTTTAGAAATTTAATTGAATACGCAAATAATTATTGTTTGCAAAGTTAAATATATATATAGAACTTTCCCGACACGTATTTTGTAATATATAAAACATTATATTATAGCAAAAAAATTGTGAATTATTCAATAAATGACAAATTTGCCTGTAATGTTCAATTGTTGGACTCATGATAAAAAAGCAAATCTCCCGTACCTTTTACATTATAATTTATGGTAGTACTGTATTATGTATGATATATCTATGTATTTATAATGTATTGTTTTAGGAAAGTTTGTTTTCGTTTAAATTTCATGATAGATTTGATATTTTCCGAAACTTAAAAACCTGTTGAAGACAGAATGGGCGTAGTATAGGTACCTACTTACCTGTAAATCTAAAATGTAGAGGAATCGTATTCAACGTAATTCCCATCAATATTATAGGTGTGCTCAAAATGTTAACAACTACATCATACTCGTAATATTATGCATTCTATTTATGAATTTATTATTTTTTGTTTTTACAATTCATACATGTTGTTTGTTATTACGAATTCTCGAACCTCACTAAGAAAACTCTGGTGAAGGCTCGAAATAGAGAAAATTCGTTTCCACCACAAACGTAGTTTTCCCTTTTCTATTGAAAGGGGTAAAACAATTTTTACATCTACCACAGATCAATATTTAAATTTAGTATTATTATGTAAAAAAGAATGAAACACTTAATACACTCAATAATATATTGTTATAGAACTATCAGATAAACAAGTAGGTATACGTTTTATAACATATTTAGCTTATATGTTTTAAACTATAGCAATACACTGCAATAGTATAATATTTGTACACAAATAATAATGAGTGTTTAGTACCTATTTATTCATTTAAAATCATGTTTGTTTTTGTATAACTTTTTATGCATATGACGTGTCGATTTTCATCCGGCAATGATGTGTGTCCATTAAATTATGGATTAATAAACATGAATTTCGATGATTTATGTAATTCGTTATCACGGCGTTGCGCCACGGGCCACAGAAAATGTCGATCGAACAGGTGTTATCATTCGAATATAATTTAATACACTGTATAATATGTTATTATGTTTATCTGCTGAACCGCTCTGTATAAAATAATATAAATGTTAAGACTGTTTAGTGAAAACAACGTGTCCCTCTCCTCCTCTACGCACTCGTGACAAATAATTACAAGTGTCGTATAAGTCATTATTTTCAAACGGTAGTGGAATTGATTTCTATAGAATAATTTTTGGCGAGAACAAGGGTGGTTATAACCCCTATAAGAATGTGCGTATAGATCGCATATGTGAATTTAAATCTTCTTATAAACCAACAGTGATATAAACGTTGCTTTAATATTATTATTAGGTATTATTTTTTTTGAACGCGCGTGCCGGACAGAACACGTAAGTACGTAGTTAGGACCCCCTCTCCACCCACCTGTAATAAAGTTGTTAAACGGCCGTGTAGGCTTATTGGCCGATTGTCGCTGCGGCAGTGGCGTTACAACAAATTATGCGATCATAGAATCGCGAACGAACCCGTCGGACGGTGTATTATCGCTACACGTAATTAACGTGTTTTATTATCGAACTCGTATGCATATAATAATGTTCAATAATAATATTATATACCTATAATAAATTAGTGAATCTGATAATACGAAACGGTATAATGATCGAATTTTCCCAACCCACGCAGCATAACATTAATCGCGCGTACCGTTTGTGTGCGTTATAATAATATTAAGTTGTCTTGGTTCCGATTTATGATAAGAACGCGTTTTACTTATATATAAACCGAGTCGTTCAGACAGATAGTCTACAGTCAACACTCGAACGGTCGATCGTTCGCATATTGTCTCGACAGTCCGATCGATAATTCGACATAAAATAATATACATAATAAATAAAATCGTCTTATCACTCGCGTCACCGTCATGGCCAGTCGCCGTGTAAGCATCAACGATTATGACTCAAACTCGCCCAGCAACTTATTCCGGACCAATGGCCAAAGTAAGACACGACTAAGACAATGATTTTTTTAATAAGAATATTAGTTTTTAAAATAATATATTACACCATTCGTAATTATTTCGTTGACATGATTTAGATTAGGCGCATAAATGCACTATTTTGCACAATACATTGTTCGTAAAATTTGAATTCGTGGAAAATAACTTTATACTCGTAATATAATAAGTGTGTAATATGTACCTCTCGATAATACCTGTACGGCTTGCACAGTTACTCGTCATTTTAACAGTTTTGCACACGATACGCGCGTGTAGAATTTTATTTTTTATTTTTTTATCACGTTTGTTACTTGTAAATATTTCAAATCTGCTCGGCGATAAAATTGCACATACATTGCACAAATAGGCTCGTAGGGCGATAGGAGGGTATTATGGCGTGCACCGCCGTAATCCGATCACTGTTAACGAAGCTTGGCTGTAGACTGTATAGAGCGTCGCTGTATATATATTTTTAATTTAATGTTTTCGAAGTTGGAGTGAAAAAAATACAATTTCCTAGAGTCTCATTCCACCGAGTTTGTTTTTTGTTTCCCTTCAACTAAGCATGAACATATAAAAAAATGTTGGTTACAATTTTTTTTTTTTTTTTTTTGTTTAAAAACGTTTTCGTACGTATTCAATTGCACGCGACGCGCGACCATTCGTTGATGAGTTAGTGGACGCGAATACGTTTTCAAAACGCTCCTGTAATATAAATACCGGTAATTAAAATGATTCCTTGTCAGAAACTATTGTCGTTGTAAATTAACGCTATTTAAATATATTCGAACTTGAAAACAAATACAAGAAATAAACGGCTGTAAACTTTTCGCGCGTTACGGTTTTAAATTTAAATAAAAATTACGACACATTACAATGGTGTTATATGCGCCGGGTATTATGATAATATGACCCATCAATTACTCGTAATAATTGTCGCATCATAGTTAGTTAAAATAATTGTTATTTTCGAAAGAGCTAAATCTCATTCGATATTTTAAATTTTAAACCGTCTTTCGTACCCACGTCTCTCGGTAGCACCTATATAATTGTATTGATGTGTTTTTTTATGACCATAAATACATAATAATATACCGAAACGGTTGTGATTTCATATGTGTAATCGATGGTTTATAGACAACACAAAAAAGTATAATTATAATAACGTTTTTACGACAGAGCCTAAAAAAACATCAAGTGGCATATTATGATGTATAATTAATATAGGTAATAGGTATACATTGTTTTAGAAATAACTGTTCGTATATAAACTATCATTTTTTTTATAAAATAAATGCTTTGTATATTATTATAATCATGCATTTGTTTATTTATTTAATCAATTAAGCGGATAATAGTATGGTAAGAAAACTAGAAGTCCTCGTACTGCGCGTGGTTTAAGTTTCACGTAACAGTTTTATAGCTTATCACATTTTCTGTAATATTCAAATAATTTATTACCTTCTGTTTTGTATCCAAGGTTATCAAATGACGTCACGTGCCTTCTTTACACTATAAAAAAAAATGATATTTAAATTAATCTCTTTGTGTACTGTTTTCTGTTCGATACGATTTTAAAATAATTGGTTTCAAACGAATTATCAAAAACGGTTAATTGTTATTAATTTAACAATATATTTTGGAAGTGGAATATAATTAATTTCTATAAATTGTGATTATTTTATTTTTCATAAGTGATTCATTATGACATTATGATTTATAAATCGTATTCAATATAATTTGCCATATAAGATATTATTTTATGGTCACGCAATTAAACGAATGTATTTACTAGTTTCAACAATATAAATGATTATATTACTATCTACAAAAAGAGCGGTAAATATATGCTACTTAGCGAGTAGTACAGGAGTTCAAGTTGATAATTAATGTTAGCTTTATAATTATTTATATTGGCTACGATATAGGATCATATCTTGAAAAAAAAAAATAATAAATATTTGATCATAACAGATTCGTTCTGAAGTTGAAAACTATATGTATATACTGCGTGTAATATATATATATGCTATATTGATATTAATCAAAAATTAAAATAACTTACAAAGCGACATCTTAACAAAATATTTTATACATGTTCAGCTATTCAAGTTTTAATTGAACATATTAATTCTATATTAATAGAAAATACCTTTAAAATATATATAGCTATTATTTTTTTGTTTTAAATAGGAATTAATGTGATATAATTTATACGTACACACATTTTTACTCACATTCTATTAAAATATTGTATAGTATCTCGACGTCCTCTAGCATTAATTGTCAAATATAACTCATATATCAATATCAAAGTAATTTTAGTAAACTTGAATATGAAATCAAACACTTAGGTGGTTAAAAATAATTCGTATTTTATGAAAAATATTAAATGTATTTAAACAGTATTAATTGAAAAATTATTCACTATTTTGAGATCGCTCATACTTAAAACTCTATAAAAGTATAAACAATATACAATTTGCGTGTGTGTTATACTGCACTATACTGCAGGACAGTACGTTGTAGATCTTAATTACTCTTTTATTGTTCAAATTAGTGGACTGTTATAGTGGCTGCTAGCATGTACACCTTGCAATTCGCAGTCGTACATATATATTATATTCAATACATGTATAATTTAAGATACGTACATGTATGTGTGCGTAAGAATTCAATTCCACTTTGAACAACGAGACCAAAACGCTATCGTCTTTGAAAGGCTTCGTCGCAATTTCGATTATAAGAAAAAAATAATAATAATAAATTTCCATTCGACAGGATAAAATGAGGATAAAAAAGCAATGCAATTTCACTCCGTTTTTGTTCGTTTGACTTAAAAGGTGTTACTCTCAACAGATTTCCCTAAAACTAAATTCGAAAAATTTATTTGTTACACACAGATTTATCCGGTATGGGAAATAAAAAGAGAGAGATCAACGCACCTCTCATCGTCGTTTCCAATCGTCTTCCATTCGTGTTGGGTAAAAACGCAGACGGAGGCTTAGTGCGCAAACAAAGGTAAGCAATATATTTCGTTATGATCTTTCAGAACTATCTAAAATAAATATTATTACATAGTTATTACATCTTTATACTTTTGTATTTTTGACTACTTTAATTGTCTAACATTTAACGTTTTTTTAATAATGCTTATAAATGTGAATCTGTTATAATATTATTATAATAATATGTTTAATTTATAGTGCCGGTGGTCTTGTAACGGCCGTCGCACCAGTGGTTGTCGAATGTAATGGCACATGGATTGGATGGTCCGGTTCGTTTGATTTAAAACCCAATGATCCAATTCCGGAATCTGATCCGGAAGACAAAGCTCCAACTGCTGGACTCAAATCTAGTCAAGTAAGATAATTTTAATAATAACAATGATATAGCTAGTTATAATATAATATTTTATTTAAATACATTCTATTAACCTATCAAAATTTTATAATTTTTAACAAGCCAAGTATAATAAATACTAGATCCAATATTAAATCTATTTCGTATTTTTATAAAATTATTTTTAAGGAATACTATAATATTTTAATATAACTATTCAAATAATAGAAAAATTACTTGTTCAATGGCGCCACTCGTTTAATAATATACGAGTACCTATAGCAATTATTAATACGCGGCATTTTCCCGTTTATCATCCCCGTAAACGGGTATAGAATTTTCACACATTTGCTATAAATCGCGTACTGTATTACGTAACTCTTACGAGTTTTTATAGTGATCATTATAATTGTATTATATATTATTATTATTATTACAGATTATTCCGGTACACTTAGATAAAAGTGAAATCGAAGAATTCTACAACGGTTGTTGTAACGGCACGTTTTGGCCGTTATTTCACTCGATGCCCGACCGTGCAAATTTCGTATCTAGGGACTGGAAAGTAATTATTTATTGATGTTGTACATTGCCAGATAATAATTTATTTTTAATTGTTCACATTAGACATACTGCAAAGTCAACGACAAGTTTGCTGATTGCACACTGGCCGCTCTGCGGGATGCCATAAAAAAATTGGACGCCGCTGGAGATTACCACACAGCCCCCTTGGTTTGGATCCATGATTATCAGTTACTGACAACCGCGACCAAGATTCGTCAGGCGTGTGAATCAGAAAATCTTAGGTGTAAGCTGGGATTCTTCTTACATATACCGTTTCCATCGTGGGACATTATGAGACTGTTGCCTTGGGACGATCAAGTTCTCCAGGGAATGTTGGGTAAGTTAACATAATTTATATTCTATATCAGTTTTGATCGATGAGTCGTGACCCAAATTTAGGTTACGCGAATCTCAGCAACTGTTCATAATATGTAGTAAAATGTATTTCATTGAATTGTGTGTAGAATCATTACTAAATTGATTTTAAAAATGAGTAGTTTTTACACATGCAAATCATTATTTGTCTACAGTTTATTTTTTTTTTTGAACATGGTTCTTAAAAAATAAATAATAACTTAAATGATTCGTGAGTTCAATAGTAGTGTCGAAACCCATATTATGTATATAATAATAGAATTTATAAGTACACATACAACACATATAATGCAGGGATAATCGTCAGTGATGTACTGGTGTTACGTTTCAATTTTAAAACTGAAACTTTCAGCAGCTCTTCTTCCTTGAGAGCTTTAAGGAGATTAACATAATATATAATATATATTATTGCGAAGTAGGTACCTACCAAAGTTTTAATTAAGATCGAAAATTAAGAGTATTCACAAGTATTTCCATAACTATTTAGTATTTATAGCTCATAGAAAGTGAAATAAAGTTGAAATTTTATATTTGGTCGATATGTTTTTTATTTATTATTATTTTTTTTTTTTTTTATGAACATAATATTATATTAAAGAAATAAAAACATAATATGACACTTCAATAATGGTTAATTAAAACAGTTTTTTAAATTTCATTTAAAAACGATAATACCTACGTTTATAGTATTTCATAATCTTTTGAAGTAGATGTTTTTTCATGTTAAGGATTTTTAGATTATATTTTACCAATTTTAAATGTATATTATGTTTTAATAAATGAATAATATAATTGTAGATAGTAAAAATGCTAATGTTTCGACTTTTGTTTAGGATAAATTATGAACAATTTTTTTTATAATTTTCTATATTATACGAGTATGCATAAAACTTAGGTATTACGATATCGATGTGCACCGTGACTGGTGATAACAGTTTTTTACCTGTATAATAATACATTTTACGCAAACTACAAAATTTGTGGATGGCGTGCTTTAAAAATTAAAATCTAGCTCTTTCTTCTGTAAATTCATGTTATATACATATTATTATTATACTATTACTATACAATTATAATTTTCAATTGCTACTAGTTTCAACTATTTCCCCAACTAGGCATAACTTATATAATATATATATAATTATAGTTATACATAAAAAACGGCGTACACTCAATATACGAGCGCCGCGTATATATTATTATTATAAATTATATCACATAATAATATCTGACATTGTATAACTTACAGCTTACGATTTCACCGCTTTCCACATCGAGGACTACTGCTTGAACTTTATCGACTGCTGCTGTCGGCGGCTCGGATGCCGTGTGGACCGGACCAACATGCTGGTGGAGTTGGCCGGTCGGACCATACAGGTGAAGGCACTGCCGATCGGCATACCGTTCGACCGTTTCGTCCAATTGTCGGAGAAGGCCCCAGCGTTCCTGAACATGTCGGATGACGTCAAGGTTATACTGGGCGTGGACAGGCTGGACTACACCAAGGGTCTGGTGCACCGGATCCTGGCGTTCGAAAAGTTCCTGGACAAATACCCGGAGCACCGGGAGAAGGTGGTGCTGCTGCAGATCTCAGTGCCGTCCAGGACGGACGTCAAGGAGTACAAGCAGCTCAAGGACGAGACGGAGCTGCTGATCGGCCGCATCAACGGCCGGTTCTCGATGCCCAACTGGTCGCCTATCCGGTACATCTACGGGTGCCTGAGCCAGGAACAGTTGGCCGCCCTATACCGAGACTGCGCGGTGGCCCTGGTGACGCCGCTCCGGGACGGTATGAATCTGGTAGCCAAGGAGTTTGTGGCGTGTCAGATCCGGACGCCGGGCGTGTTGATCCTATCGCCGTTCGCAGGCGCTGGAGGCACCATGCACGAGGCATTGCTGGTCAACCCGTACGAGCTGGACGAGATGGCCAACGTGCTCAACCGGGCCCTGCGGATGCCTTTGGACGAGCGCGAGCTTCGCATGACGCAGCTCAGGCACCGCGAACAGCTGTTGGACGTCAACTACTGGATGACGTCGTTCTTCTCGTCTATGGGCGCTCTGGGCGACGATGCCTGTGACGGAAACGCGGACGACGGTACCGGACTACCGTCCAAGAGTATGCAATTGCAGCTGGACGACTTCGACATGTACCTGAGCAACCACATCGCGGGCGCTGGCAAGCTGAGTCTGATACTGGACTACGACGGCACGCTGACGCACCTCACTTCGCACCCCGACCTGGCTGTTATGTCCGAAGAAACGGTCAAAGTGTTGCAGCGGCTCAGCCGCATGCCTGACGTGAACATCGCCATCATATCCGGTCGGACGCTGGACAATGTCAAGTCCATGGTGGGCATCGAGAACGTGACGTACGCGGGCAGCCACGGCATCGAAATCCTGCACCCGGACGGCACAAATTTTGTGCATCCGGTACCCCGGCAGTACGAGCAAAAGGTCGCCGAGCTGCAGAAAGTGCTCGCAGATGAGGTGTGTGGCGACGGGGCTTGGGTGGAGAATAAGGGAGTGATGTTGACTTACCATTATCGGGAGGTGCCGGTCGCCAGGCGTGAACACCTGGAACACCGGGCGGTGGAGATATTCGAGGCGGCAGGGTTCGAGCCCCACCGCGGATTTCTGGCCATCGAGGGCAAGCCGCCGGTCACGTGGGACCAGGGCCGCGCGTCCATTTACATATTGCGCACCACGTATGGTGTCGACTGGTCCGAACGGGTGCGCGTCGTGTACGCGGGCAACGAGGACGCCATGTTGGCGCTGCAGGGCATAGCGTGCACGTTCCGAGTCGACCCGTCGCCTATGGTCCAGACGGCCGCCGACTTCCGGTTGTCCGGTCCGGACGCCGTGCTCACCATGCTCAAGTGGGTGGAGAAGGAGATGCACAAGCGGATGCCGACGCTCAGCCGGACGGTCAGCAACAGCCGGGTGCAGAACGCGGCACTGGCGCACAGCATCCGGTCGCAGATGAGCATCGACCAAAAGGAAGAGGAAAAGGAGAAGATGATCCTGCTGGCTCGGAGGTCCAAGCTCACCACCACTTAAGCGGGCGAGGTCTCGAAACGACGACTAACACCGCATTACGCAACACCGCTACAGCGTTAAGGACTTTAATAATTACTGTAATAATATTATATAAGTTATATTATATACTCGACGGGATGACCGAACGTCGTCATACGCTACATAATAATAATAATAATATTATTGTATAACGGTTAAGAGGCGTCTGTTCCCTGGACGCCCTCGTCGTATTTCGTATAATAAAGTCCGCTGTTTAGATTCTATAATATAGAGTTAGGTAGGTATATATGATATAAATGTGTATTTGAATAATTTTTTGACTATTTGTTTTATTTTTTATATATATATATAAATTGTTTTTATTATATTATATTGGATATGATTATATTATTGTTTTTCAATGTACGACATGCCGGTTAAACACGATACAAGTATAATATATTTTACAGCTATAGATAATATAGTGATTATAATTAACACATGTAAACATTATATATTATACGATATACCGTTGTTATGTGCATAACTGTCGACTTAAATATTAAAATTATTCCGGAAACATAATTAATAGCTAACTGGAGTGATGTCGATTTGACATGATTATTGTTGTCCGTTGACGTTTCTCATCGTGTTGGCCAAACCCGCTGGAATAGCACCGTGTCCGTACTTTTCGTAAGCAGAGTTCAAGACTTGCAAGATCGGTTTGACGTACTCGATGGATCTGCAAATAAAAATAAAATTTAGTTCAGTATTTAATGCGTTCAGAATATAGTTTACTAATGTCACAAAATATTTACACAATATTTAAATGTTTTTAAAATATACTTATCTAGTAAAATTAAAAAAAAAAAATAAGTTGCAGACGGGTTATCTATTTTCGTGTTTTATCAGTCAAATTCAGTATGCACTACGGTTGAGGGATTTTTTTTTTTATCTTTTAAGGTCGATAATCCTCGTATTTAGAGAAGACAAATCGTATAAAAACATCTGTCCAATGATATGTATAGACAAGTTAACGAATGAAAATTGCGATTTGGCTCGACATTAAAGTTTAGTCGACATCGGTTTCTCGGCTTAAAATAAGCAAATAGTATAAAATAAAAATAATAATAAAAAAAAAACCGACAATTCACAATATTAAAATTGTGTGCGAAAATTAGTTTTTAAATAATTGAAAAAAATATTGTATGATTATTGTACGCAGTGACAAGTGTACTTATACAATGTATTGAATAATATAGTATTATATAAACGGAAGTGAATTGCTTACCTCTTGTTGTAAGTCGGTGGGAACGATTGGTACGCATCTGCGCTGTATCCTGTTGCTGCTGCTGGTGGGAGATCGCAGGTGCTGAATATTTGGCAAAGTCTGTAGCCGAACAACGGGCTAACGATAGCTGAGATCGCCAGCAATACGACGACTCCGATCACGACTGCTCCACCAGCTGCTAAAGCCGCACCATAGCTGTTGGGGATCAATGACCAATTTTCATCTGAAAAAAACGTTAACTTAAAAAGCACCTCAGCCACTATCTGCATTTCGTCAGCAGAACTGATACAAAAAATATTCTACTTGAATAGAATGTAGTATGGTTGACATTATATATTTACATATTTTAATTCAATACAAGTAATGTGATCCGAATTTGAAAAAGAAATTATTATGCTTAAGCGCAAATAATTATTTTCCGCTAAAACAGCACATCGCTCATCAGTATTGTTTGTATCTATGCTATTAAAGGGCATATTGGCATTTATTTTCTAAATGTGGTTTAACTATCGAAGATGTTTAATTATAATCAAATGGCATTTGTTAACGAGCACTAAGTCATGTATAATGTATTTGAGAAAAATATTGTTATGGTTTATTGAAATCTTATGATAACTTATTTTTTTTGTAAAAAATACCATTCGTTTAGTCAATTTTGTTTGTATAAAATTATTTTGAAATGTTCATTTTATATTGAAAGTAATTACTCATTGAAATATGGAATATAAGTATTATATAGCCATATAGGTATACAAAAAAAAATGTTTAAATACAACTTCAAACATTTTTATTTTGTTATGAGAAACATTACATTTAATAATCAGTAAATTTATTTATTATTTATTTGGTAAAATATTAGTTTTATGAACTTATTAAAATATCGAAGCAGGTAGTTTAAAAGATTTTAGTTTGTAAAAAAGGACGTATGCGATACGTCACCGAAATAATGATTTAGGTATTTGTATAGAAAAAATAATACTAATTTTTGGTAATGTTATTTAATCGAAATTTTAATGATGTGTTTTGCATCTACTACAATATTGTTAAAATTATACATATTGTAATTCACTTTAAAAAATATCCATTCAAGTATATTTGTGACGAATCGTTTTATTCTATCATTTACAGTATTATAAAACGTAAATCGTCAGACTATAACTACTATTATTATTTTTTTGTTTAAACGTATCGAGCAAATGAAAATATTGTAATCACTGAAACTTTACTTACTATTTTCGCTGGAAATGGTAGCTTTCGTAACAGCTGTAGCCCGGTCAATGGCCGACGAGACTGTTGCTGGGATGCTGTCTTTGGTTTCATCGGCGAGAGCGCGCACAGCCAAAGCTGCCAAGACAACGAAAACTGCGTAGAATTTCATGATTGTTGAGTGTTTGACGGAGATTTAACTGTTGAAAATTAAAAATATTTATCGCTTAATATTATATTATTTTAGTATGAATTAAAAAAATATACGAGTGTGGGGTGTATACAATAAGCAAAAAAAAAAACTTATCTAAACAGAATCATTCAAAATAGCTAGTACTCATTCAGATTTATTATTAATGTATAATATGCGTATACTAAGCTCATGGATAAATCTTAATAATTAATAATAATATATTTAGATTTTAAAAAATTAATTTTATATAAAAAATGATTCTCTCGGTCCTTGGACGATAATATAATATCGGGATAAGTACGCTCTAAAATTTTAAAAGTTTTTCAAACACGCTGTCGTACCGGAGGAGAACTCGTTAAACAGAACTTGTGATATAACTTATACATTTTTATGATTCAATTATTTACTGGTATTTGATAGGCTAAATTGCAAATAGATAAATTAAATAATACTTTAGGGTAGAAGCTGTGTGATATCATAATTTCTACCCGTATTAAGTTGCTAGAATAATATTAAAAATTAAAGAAATTTACGAAAAGATATAGAATTTTATACTTAAATTTACGCAGGCTTATTTAAAAACATCCCCTAAATTTCAGAACTAACGACTGCCGGAGTAGCCAAATCCCGTTGTTATAAAGTCGAGTGTTTACAATAAAAGGGAAAATATTCAATAGAATGTGATTCAACAAATAAATAAATATAATATTACGATATTATTTAAACGAATTATACGGTAAAATAAATCTAAATAACGTCGTACAACATATGTATGATATATACACCTATAGTGCTCGAGTATAGCTTTAAGTAGATACATTGTATTTATCGCTGATACGCGCAGTTATTGTTATATCACAAGCACGTACAATATAATATAATGCTACTAAAAAGAAAAATCGAAGAAAAAAAATCAAAAACGACGACAATACTACTATAATAATAGCACGCGGAAGAGAAAAAAAACGAACAGTATAAAAAAATGTGCAGACTTACCTCGAGTGTACTTCTGCTACAGCTCTAGTGTCTTCTTCAAAGTCAGGCTGCTCACTGGTGTTCATGGGGTAGCGAAGTAGCCCTTATATATGCGTATCTTCTACGGCCGCCGTCGGCATCGTGTCCATCGAGGGTAGGGTAGTCGGCGAGAGAGATGGTATACGAAAAGAACATGAAAGTGGTACGTAATAACAATATAATATTGTTATCTCTTCATCGTTGGAATGCGCGTGTACGGTGACCAGTAGGGTGATTTGTGGCGACAGACCCATTAGGACCGTCTGGTGCGATAATAATAATAATATATGATATGTGCAATAATCGATTCGTACGATTTTTCTATGCGGCGCGAGCGAACGGGGTGAAAAAGTTAAACTATACGCCGTACGCAAGTCGTACAGGTAAGTACTTGACACTTGTTAGCGGCGGCAGGCAAGTTCGCCCGACGATATAGTTGTTGCATTATAGCCAAGACTTTAGGTCTAAATAACTTATATAGGTTCTAAAGGTGTACATATATAGAATAGTGTTTGAATGTTTTGTAAGTGCGTTAACGCGGTGCTATAAAAATACAACGACACACGTATATGTATTACATTATTACACGATTCAATTAAATATTATAATACAGTAACTTTTTGGATCACTATTTGCACAGCTGCATCGCCGTGATTTCGATTTGTACGATGTCGCCGTAAAAAACAAATGTTTATTTGTTTCTAACTTGAAATACAATTTAGAGCCAAGTAAGTACTCCGACATAAACTCAAATAAAAACTTTCCAGTCTTAAACAAATAATGGGAATCCATTGATATATGATTAATGATTAATAATACCAATATGACTACAGAATGGCTTATCACAGTTTATTAATTAATTTCTTTAAACTACATAAAATTCCATTCTAAACTGTACTCCTTCCGTAAGCTACCATCATTAATAATCTATCGAGAAGACTTTTAAGAAAATGGCCATAAATGGTTTTAAATAAAAATACAAAAAAGTACATTTTTTCTAAGATTTCTCATTCATGCTAATCAAGTTATTTGCATTTTAATTCATCTAGTCCTACCTATCAGTGTTTTCATATTTACTTATTTTTATATAGATTGTAAATAAAATGTTATATTATAATAAAAACTT
>VUJU01003808.1:0-23102 GCA_009835225.1 Aphis craccivora | reverse complement strand
TTAAATATTTGTTATTATTCAAAAAGTATAAGTCATAGATACTTGAAAATTTTACCAGTTATTAAAATTCGCGTTTTCTTTACGTGATTTAATTTTCAAAATATTTTGACTTTTTTTTTAACTATTTATAGACAACTGAAATTTTCAATTTTTCTGAAATTTTTTTTTGAAGTGTCGATAAAATTTTTTTGGCCCAATGAAAATACTTGAAAAATTTTTATTAGCATTTGAAGTTCAAATATTGACGAAAATTCGTTAAAAGCATGAATATTTGCAAATTATTTTGTAGGTATAATTCATAAAAAATTTTGTATAAGTATCTAAGAGTTGAAAATTTAATACAAGGTTTTTCATAAGTTTAGCTTACAATAATTATAAAATAACTTAAATTTTGACGTATTCAGGCCATTAAAACATAAACCACCTTTTTCACCAACCACTGAAAATTATATCCTAGGCTGACAAACCATCTCCGTTCAGAATCGTTTTTCGTATACAATGATAATTATCATTGGATTCAAATTTAACCCACGCGGCACCTAATGTACAGCAGAGCGGTATCCACTTACCCACTTTTTTTTTTAAATTTAATTAGTGCCTATCTATATACAAATAACTTAAAACTCACTCATGAGACAGAATATACAAACGACTTATTCTGTATTCATATTGTAATATAGCACCAATTTTTCTCTTACTAATTATTACATTTTCATAAACAGTTGTCAAAATGTTTCAATAAAGAAAAGTGAATGGGGGATTTACATTTTAATAAACTATCCTTTGGGTAGTTTTCGACCAACTTAAAATATATACATAGGTCACTTATGTCTTAATTTAAAATAATACATATCAATAGTTTCAGAAAAATATACAAACATTATAAACAATATAAACTTATATAATTGTATTATGATGAATTTCCTTTTTTTTTTTTTTTAAAGGCAAAGCCGTTAGACGTCAACAGGTATGCGACCAAAAAGACCATTGCTCAGGGGATGTTGGATATTGCTTTGTTGACGGCCAACGCAAATCAACTGAAATACATCCTCCAAGTGGGTGAAAAACACGAATTTTACAAACCTTTGTTGGTATTGATTGCTACATCTATATTTTTACAAGTGAGTTAGCGCACCTATATACCTAAATATATAACATGATATTATTATAGAAAGTAATATTAACGCTCGTTAGACCTGACCTAACTTATAATAAATAATATATACGATTTACATTAATGGTTGAATTTTTTTGACGCGCAAAAATAAATTAATTTTAATTTTTAACAGAATAATCTTAAAATCAAAAATAAATTCCAAGTATAGGTAGCTACATATATAATGTATACCTATGTTATATTATATCATTTTGACCATCATTGACATTATTGGTGCTGAAATACTACACGTACTATATAGGTGTTCATGGGAATGATATTTCTATCATTAAACCTGCTTCGGGACTGTCGTTTTCATTTGATCGAGTATAAGACGTCATCGCTGTTCATCAACCAAGTGCCGGTCGTGTGTACGTTTATGGTGTTCACAATCAACATAATAATAGGAGCTTTCGATTCCGGACTAGCCAGCATCGTACCTACATCAACATTCAACGCACCGTCCGTCCCGCCCATCAATTCCAATTGACAAATATTATGTATACACACCTACGGATTATAAAAAATAACAATAAACGTACCTACACCAATACAGACTATTATATTACTGCGGTTGAACTATATAATATGTAGTTATAAGTTATAACTACCAAACGTAAAATATACGCACACAACTCGTTGTGCAAAAAAAAACATAACTCGATTACCCAAATATGTTTTGATTAGGTACCCAGGACAAAAACCCCTTGAATTAAAACTCGTTTGCGTAAGTACTTACACATTTTATTCCTTTTCACTATAACGAGCCTATAGGACCGTCTGCTTCAAACAGACATGATTAAAAACATGCGTCTATAATGATCTACGTTTAACACACTAGGTTACTAGGTATAGTCACCACTATTATATTGAATACATGTGTCATTGAACGCAAATGAGTTGCAGGGAAAGGAATTACGGATAGATCACTGGTCAATATAGTTAAAAAATAAGTATATGTTTAACGTCGACGTGAAATACTATATAATATATGAATATTACCTACTTATTAGGTTTTAGGAAACATAAATACAAATCGAAAAATATCCAGACTATATTATGATATAAGTAGTTTACTATGTGTTCTGTTCCAAATATAGGTGCTCGTTGGTGGGATATTCTTGGTTGTTGGAGGACTCGACATAAAGAAGGAAAAAGACCAACGAAAGTGTTTGATTTTAAACGACCTTTCCGTCATCATGGTTTTCCTGATAACTACGATCAATGTTACCATATCAGGTTTTGGATTTGACGTTAGTTCCTCGCCCAATACAAATTTGAAAAAACAGACCTAATAACAACCATGCAGTTGTTCCTCATTCACTTTTTCACCTTCCAAATTTTAAGTAAAATATCTATTAATAGATACTTATATTATCATTGTATGTTTAAAAAATATAACACATTTTGATGTAAATAAATCATTGGTTTTCTTTTCATCCTTGATACCTATATAATTTATAAATAAATAGGTATTTAAAATGTATGTTTAAGTTTAAAATATTATTATTGTGGCCAAGTATTTAGAAGGGAGTAGTTTGAGTGCCAGAGAATGACTCATATATTATAATATAACCATTGATAACCGAGTGCATCTGCAAGCATAATTTTTTATCAACCAATGTAAATCACAAGTAATTAGAGATAAAATGTGCTTGGAGTCAAAATTATTTAACTATTAAAAATCTGTTTTTCTGATATATTTTCTTACTAACTTTTAATATCTAATCGTTAAAATAATGAATAGGTATAATAATAAGAAAAAAATACATAACATTTTAAATAAATTAGCCAAATGTGCTAAATCGTAAGAGCCCATCTAACTTTAAAGATGATTAGGTATATTATAAATGATGACTCAAAAATAATAAGGATCATAATACAATATGTCAATATGTATCAACTTACAGCAATAATAAAAAAATTAAAATATACCTACAGTTATGTAGGCAAGTCACATAACGATTCCAGTTTTCGATAAATTTTCATGTAATAATAAATAGGTATTGTTAAGTATATCAATGAAATTACTGTATTATTCAATTTTCGATAAGGAGATGGAAAAAAATTATTATTACTGTTTACCGCCACCACCATTGTTCGTATTTAATTCTCAGGCATCATAATATGGTGTATCTCTATTGTGGTATACCACACGTCCTGTTTTTATCTCAAAGCATAATGTAGCAGCTAGTAATAGTATATCGATGATCCATAATAAATTAACGACAACAACAACAACAATAATAGTGCAGTGTAGTTATGTAATTTACAATACATATTATAATAATATACGAATAAGTTAAATACACCACATAATCACGTAGAGTGTAGAGTGTAGACGCAATACCGCCAGATTTTATAAAATGACGGACGTGATTAATGCAACAGACACTAGTCTGGAGATGGACGATGGCGCCAATAACGAAAATAGTAGGCGTTCTGCCACTCGTCTGTTGACCAGGTCGTTCAGTAAGATCAGCAACGCTACGTATGACACCAAGAAGAACATGGCACAGGGTATGATGGACATCGCGCTGCTCACAGCCAATGCTAATCAGCTCCGCTATATACTGGAGTTCCGCGGCGAAAATTCTACAAATTTCGTTCTACTATTGGTGCTGATCGCGTGTAGCCTCATATTACAAGTAGGAGCTATATTATAATTCATAAGTTATGTATTTACGATGTTATATAAATGCGAGAAAATCTAGTACTTACATACGTAAAACCGTATACACAACAATTTTAAGAGGCTTCAATTGTTTTTAATACTGAATATTAAATTTAATTAGGCAAAGAAATTCGCACAATCACATCCCAGCTTAAGTGGTTCTATACTCAATACTGTAAATATGTCGCTCTCTTTATAATCATAAATTCATAAATATTAAATATTGTTTAAAAATATAAAACAATAAAATATGTAATAATAACCAAACATAATATATTCTTCTGACAGTAAAAAATGTTTTAAATTATTTTTTGAAACAAAAACAAACATTTAATTTATAATAAGAAAGATTGATTCAAAGTTAAAAATATTTAATTACAAAAATAAAATCTAATTTATATAATATATAGGTACAGTAATTTATAATCATATATCGTTCAAGTCAAAAAACAAGAAGGCTCCAAAAATCATAATCTATTATTTAACCGTATTGATCAGCTAATAATTTAATATATCTACTGCATATTTATTTTTATTGTGGTATATAATTTATTTAAATCTATTTTAATATTAATTGTAACACTTAAGTATGAACTCAATATTTCTAAAATAGTTTTTTTTTTGTTTTTTAAAAAGTTCTAAAGAATTTGATTGTTTATTGTTTTTGCACGAGTCTTTTTAATTTGCATAATAGTTTGATATAAAAGGTTATATTCAAAATAAGAGATTAAAATAGATTCGAGTTTTTATACATAAACATTTAAAACTCAAATTTTGATAACATTGAACATTTAAACGAAAATAATGTATTAAGTAATTTTTTCACAATTCAAAATTATAATTCGCAGGGATTTGAAATAAACATATTTAAACATATTCTATTTTATACCCATTCAATGAAATTTTAAAAATATTTTGATTACCTACCTATTTTAAATTTGTCTAACCACGAATCTATTATTTATTGATACCCTGCCAAGATAAATCAGAATTAGTTAAAAAATTACTAAAACTAAAGATACAAAGGCAATGTTCTTAACAAAAGTTAATTTAACCTATCGTACCAAGTATACCAATTACCTACTAGTCATAGATTATAGCTAGGTGTATAGTAGGTAAAATGAATAATTTGAAGTTTAAGATCAAATTTTATTATTTTGAATTGAAAAAATCAAAAAAAATCAATGGGTAGATTCATTCTTCGTTCAACTCAGAATCAAAAATAAAAGTTCATCAAAAAATATTCATTTTATTGTTTACTTAAAATATTTTATTACAAAATTTATATTATATATTATAAGAAAAAAACTGGGGAGAACTTATTCTACTGTATAGTAGTCAATACGTTTCGATTGACTGTCATAGAATACCGAGTACGTTACTATAATGTGATGGATGTGTTAGATTTAAGTTCAATAATAAATCATATTATATACGGAAAAAACGTTTTAGCGGTAGGTAATACTCTATTATTTTATAATATATTTATATTTATTTTGCTATAAATATTTTATTACAAAGTCAAATTACCTAACTATAATTGCTATTTTATAACTATTCAATTAGATAATGACAAAAGACAAGATATAAATAGATTTATCGTGATGTTTTCATAGTAGGTACACATATACTAGAGATTCTAACTAGGGTGCCACAAACTTAAAGGTTTTCACTAAATTATTATTTTGAAATATATTTTTTAAGAAAAAACGATTTCGTGAAATGGCCAAATGTAAACTCTTACACGAATAACCTTTTTACCTGAAAATCAAAGATACTGTAATCTCCTACATAGACATATTTTCCCCTTAAAAAATAGGGTAATATTACTTAAATTCACTATTTTTGAAATTGTAGGTAAAGCACAAAAAGCTAAAAATTATCATAATTTAAAAACAATAAATATATATTTAACAAACAAATACTTGAATAGAGCTTGTTTATACTCTGTATGATGATTCTCGAAGGTTAGGTGATATCGTTATATCCATATTATATACTATACTATATGTTCATATCGGCACTTACATAATATTATATTATATAATTATATGTAGTAATGAAAGTCCAAGACTCTTCTACATGGCTAAAAATAATATTTGAATAATAAAAAAATCAACAAAAATTTTTGTTTTCTATTTAAATGTTTAATTTTACCAAAAATTATACAGTAGACTCTCGATAATTCAAAGAGAACGCATAAAATGTATTTTGGTCCTCTCGATAAAAAACAAATGTAGTATAAGACACTAAATTTACGATACGATTTTATTGATTATAAAAAAAGTTCAAATAACTCTCAATATATAAAGGAAAGTTTACTTTAATAATAATCAATGCAGAGCAGAACCTATTTGAGATATAGAATTAAAATTTTGAGGATAGATTAATATGATTTTACCGTGCACTAAGAAAAGATTTTTCAAAATTTCGATTTTAAAAGGTTAAAATTGGTAAAAATAAGTTTTATTTTTATTTTTTGTTGCTACCTATATTGGTTTTAAATAAAAATTAGTTGTAATAATAAAGTGATGAATGTGTCAACACTTAAGTCAGATTGTTATACCAACTATATAAAAACCACGAGATGGCACATTATTGTATCTTATTCACCGTTCTACCAATATAAAAAAAAATTGAAACTTTAAAGATAGAAATCAAAAACTTTCGTGCACATCTCACGGGGTCCGCAATCCACCAGGTAGATAGCCTACCCGATAATATACTACTCGCATAATCATAAGTCTCATATATATTGTCTTACGACAATCGTTACAATGGCTATAACATAACCTGACCAACTCACTGGCTGATAAATGTACTCTATAGAGCGTGAACAATGATGGATCGAGGCTGGAAATTTATACAATACACTCGTACCACAAATTTAGTGTGCGATAAGAAAGCATTACCGAATATTAAATAACAAATTAAACAAAGTTTGAATCACATTATAGAATTGGCATTTTTAATGGGCCACGAAGTGTACTGGGTTAGCTAGTATAAATAAAACTAGAAGTAGATATTTAAATATATAATATGAACTTATCTCTCATATTCAGCAAAAACTTAGAACATACCTAGATATATATAATTTAGCATCGATCGGTAGTGTTCTTATTTACGATTAAAAGAAACCAAATTTTTTGATTTTCGAGCACTTAGAAATGAATAAAAATAAATGTTGTCATTTTTAATACTTAAAATAACAAATATGGATCAGATTATAGATCAAAACTTTAAGCAAAATAAAATAACTAAGACTTTTAAATACATATGATGTATCTAATATATACCTGAAATATAAAAAAGTAATAATAAATACCTATGCATGTGATAAAAATGTGGAGCTCTGTAATTCAATTTATTTATTTATTCTCTTTATAATCTTCCTAAATTGAGAATCTCTATAAATTGAATTTTTAGCTCAGTTTCTTGAATTTTGAATTATCAAGTTTACTGTCTGTAATTTCAAATGAATTTAAAAAAAAATGTATATTATTAAAAATACATATTTATTAAAAAAAATTTAATCATACCTAGGTACTTATAGTTAAAACAACTTATGAGAAACTTCATTTTTAATTTTAAAACCTTGACTCAAATCAAAATTTATAAATTTTTATTTACAAAATAATTCTTAGCAATGTTCGTAATTTTAATAAATGTTGTTAAAATTAACTAACTCTTAAAAATAAAAGATATTTAGTACGTCTATGTATCTTTGATATTTTTAAACTGCTATAAGAACAAATTAAGACTGCTCTAGTAGTTAAGTTTAAGTAAAATAATCTTCAACTCATAAAAAAAAAAACCAAAAACATTCAAATCCCTATAATAGCTTAATATTAGAGTCTTAATACTTTTTAAATTTTAAATTTTAATAAGTACAGAAAAAGATAATTAAAGTCTGTGGTTTCAATTTTTTATTATACACAAAACACTGTACACTTCAAAAAAAATTCACGGCACAATGACCTTTTTTTAGATGAATACAATTGTTTTATTTTCTTATATCACATTTTAATGCACTCGGTATTTATGGAAAAACCGCGGCACTTGTAGTGGAAACTCGTAGCATCCAGTTTGAAAACCACTGATTTAAGTAAATATGGACTCTGTTCCAAGATTTTTAAATTACAACAAAATTATTAAAATTGTTGAATAAAAATGTATTAATAATACTATAAACTGTAAAATTCTTTTACCATTATATAAATTATTTGTATACTTAAACTGTTTTATTGTGTTTTACTGTTCGTCGTAGGTGTTTGTTGGAACTATTCTTATATTCAAAGGTCGCATGGCTTGCATCAATAGTAGCATGTCTTACGAAGTTACCAAGACGGATACCATGAAATTAAACAATTACGTAGTCCTTGGAGTGTTTCTTATAACTGTCATCAACATATTCATCGCAGCATTTACAGTAGCGCCGAATTAACATTAAACTTAACACAAAATGGTAGAACACAGTACACCACCAACAAAATCTTATCTATACTGCAATGCAGCAACAGTAGAATCCGATCCATGATCTTCATAGTGTTACACAACTGTGTTGTATAATAATTAGATAAAAAAACATCCATGTTCTATGGCACAACTTGCCAATATGCGAAAGATTTCAATTAATAAGCTTAATTAAAATATATATATATAAATGAAAATCAAATTGCATTTTTATATTATATATTGATTAAAAATAATTACAGTAAGATAAGTATAAAATAAAATACAGAATAATTAAATAAAATCAGGGGTAGAAAACGTAAAAAAAAAAATAATGTTAAAAATGAGAACTAAACCAAAATTGTTAAAATTTTATTTTAGTAGAATATTCAGGTTATTCAAGGTATTCTACTTTGAAAAAAAAAACATATTATTCTGTAATAGGTAAAATGTGAAGTTTCTCATTATTGAAATTAATTTTTACTAGCTAAGAAAAACATCAGAAATTCTAGAAAACGTGATTATTTGAATAATAATTATAATTCTCAATACATTTATTTATTGTTATATCATTAATAATAATATAAAAAATTGTATAAAAATATGTTTTAAAAACGGTAAATAAAAATTAAAAAAAAGTTTTCTAACCCCTGATATAAACTATCTTGTTTAATAATAAGTAAATAATCGAAAATAGTTAGAGTTAATAATTATTTTATCATAAAAAGTTGATAAATTAAATATACGATAATAAGTGAATATTATGTAAAAAATATACATTAAAAATGTATCATAAAAAAATTTAAATATATATAATTTAAATTATAATAATTTAAAGTTTATCTTAATACCTACTTAAAAATTTAATTTAAATATATTTTCCTAGTCTAAAATAAATGAGTATAAAAATAATATTACTGTTAAGTTGATTGATTCATTTGATTTTTCTCCATAAATTTAAATTTAAATCTTAAAAAAAAGAATGTACAGAGACTATATCATAATCAATGTTTGAATCAGAATCATCATTTTCATTAACCACGGGAATAACTTGAACAGTATTGTCTGTAGAATTATCAGCATTATCATCATTCATAGAAATTGGTTCATCAGTATCAGATATTGTATGGACATATATTGTTTGAACATTGTCGTCTGTGAGCGAAGCCGAATCATTATCGAAATCTTCATCAAATTGATTTACTAATTGCCTATACCCTATATATTTACCATCTTCAATAGGTACAAATGGCTTCATCATTTTTGGTGGTTCTTCTTCCTTTTTTGGAGTTCCAAGATTTTCTTCAGATTCTGGAGAGTTAGGAAAACTCTCTAAGTCACAAGAGTATTCCAAATCAGTAAGTTTTTCTTTTTCATCAACATGCCCATATTGTGTATCTAATGGTTTTAAAAGATCAAGTTCTATTACTTTAGTAGGGCCTGAAGATCTTGAATTCTTTATCTTTCTATCTTTAATGTCAAATGCACCAACTTTAATATTTTCGATATTCTTTTTACTAGTATCCATCTTTACTTCAATATCTGTATTGTCAACGTAGAGAGAATCTATATGCTCAATTCCAGTATCTGTAAATATATTATTTTCATCCGAAGGAAGTTGAGTTTCAATTATAACTTCTTCAATTCCCGCCTCAATTTCAGTTTTTACTTCTTCTGTTATTTCCATTTCTTTTGATAGAAAATTTTCTTCTATTTCATTAGTTGAATATTCTTCTTCTATATTCTCTGAAGTGACATTTTGAGTTTTAATTATGTTGACAATTTGACGATCAATAAGCTTTTTCAAATGTTGACATTTCTTTAAAAGCTTGTTACGTCTACCAAAAACATCATTTTCATAATGTTCAATTAGTTCTTTTACACCACCCTTTACACCAATCTGAAACAAACCATAAATCTTAAATAAGTTTTA
This sequence comes from Aphis craccivora, assembly GCA_009835225.1. Taxonomy (NCBI): domain Eukaryota; kingdom Metazoa; phylum Arthropoda; class Insecta; order Hemiptera; family Aphididae; genus Aphis; species Aphis craccivora. The sequence continues at coordinate 12,887 of VUJU01003808.1, read as the reverse complement.
AATTATTAATAGTTATTAATTAGATTAATTTAAGTTGCCTTGACAAGTAAAGTTATATGTTAATTGAACTTTCCAACTAGTTAAGTTAATTCAGTGTAATACAAATTTAAAATGATTAGTTACCTATTCATATTATATATTATTTTTATAAAATAAAGTAACTTAGATTAAAAGCTGCTAAGCACAAAAAAAAACATTATTGTATTAGGTGGGCATGTTATAAAATAAACAATTATTATTTGTTAAATTTTAATTTAATGAAATTAAAATAACAATTATAAAAAAAAAACTTTTTATTTAACTTGTTAGTGGCTTGATTTACAGATACCAGCATTTAACAAATGAATATCAACAGGTTTATAAGTCAACAGTGGATAAAAATTCAGTCACATATTTGGATGGATTCAGTAGATTATAGAAGAAGTTAAATATATATTGATTTATCTAAAATATTATTATAATATAAGATTAATATTATCAACAACATAAATACTACATTGTACTAATATACATACATTGTATATTATATTATAAATAATTTTATTTTAATGCAACAAATTATAATAAGCATAGTATTAAAGGTGTTTAAGGAACTTAAGTTACCTAATCATAAATTATTTTTAAAGAATTTAATAAAATATTGAAATTATTGATCTCTTTGAAAAAATGGACAGTTTCATTACCCATAAATTTCTGATTTAAAGGTTTCATTGTAAGTACCAGGTAATAATACTAACAACCAAACAGTGGCGTAAATTGGGTGATGCCAACATAACAATTGCACCACCATATTTAAAATGTGATAGACGGTAGTGCAACTTTATATTATTGCACCACCAGAAAACCATAAAAAATTGTATACCTATTATTTCTATTTTCAAAAGTATACATTTGTATTACAAATTACAAGTAGATATGTAAAAATTTAATTTTTTGTCTATATCTTAAATCCTATTTCAATAGTTCTATTTGGTTAACATATTTCCGACGATAATATAAATGTATTATTAGTAATTGATTAATTTGATGCAATATATTTTAAAAGAGGATGTTGACTTAGTTAAAAATAAAAAACGATTTATAATTTTATTTTATATAGGTAATATATATAGGGTAATAGTTTTTATAATTAAAAAATAAAATGTTTATTGGGTGGGAATTTTCAAACAAATTTAGTATTGGTGGGTAAAAATTAAAATATTCCTCTGCACCACCAGAAATTGAGGCCAATTTACGCCACTGTTGAAAACACTAACATAATTGTAAGAGAAGTTTAGATTTTATAGTAATTAAATTGAATACTTTTAACACTTATTGTAAAATAAAGCAATAGGCTTAATATAAAATATGAATTTTTATAGATTTTGTTGTTTAAGTGCTATTTTCACGTTTAATTAATTTTCTTTTGTATATTTAATACATTATAAAAATTTTTAAAGACCATTAACTAAGTACCTAAACTAAAACATTATAATAAATGAAAATACATATTTATTGCAATCTATGCTTTTTATTTTTATAAATTAAACTCATTAGTTTTCACATTTTATTAGGTATAATATAAATTAAATGGCTGAAAGGCTATCAAGCCTGTGACCATTAAGCATTCTATAATTAATTGATCATTTGTTCATTCTGATTTGGTAATTTATCACAAGTATTGAATAATAATATTATATATTTAATTTTAGTTATTTGAGTAAAGAAAAATTTTAAATATATATTCTAGTTATCTGTTTTATTAATATATAATTATAATATTAGTACCTATTATCAGGGCCAGATTTGAGGGGAGGGCTGAGTGGGCTGCAGCCCAAGGCCCCCCAAAATTTTATGATATTTCATTAAAAAAAATATATTTTCTTGTTTATGCATAAGGGGCACACAGTGCATTCTGCCCATGGGCCGCCACATATCTAAATCCGTCCCTGTCTATTATACTAATTTTTTATGTATTATAAGTTCCTTAAATATAAGACAATATTATACTTGCCTCTTGAAGACTATTATCAATTGGATCAATACTCTCTGGATTTGGGCTAGCTAATTGAATATCAAAATGTTTTTTCATAATAACAGCCAATTTTTTAACATAATCAATAGCTACATCTGCTAAAACATATAAGCTCTCTTCATTTGCTATACTAAATCCAGCATGGGCTGTGAATACTACAGCTCGTTTTACCATTATTTTATTCCAGTCATCACGATCAATTTGATACTCCCATTCTTGAATACCATTTGCAAATTTATAACGTTCTTTTGCAGTGAACTGTCTCTGTGTTTGTTCAATTTGAGGAAAAGGAGGCAATTGTTTGTATTCAACTAATCCTGTAGGGTCATCAGGCGTTTTGATAACTTTTAAAGCTAAAGCATCCAACTGATTATAATATTCATTAAGATCAATATTATACATTATATCAGGGTTAACAATATCTGGATCTTCTACAAAACATTCAGTATTTTCTGTTTCTGGTTCTTCATCAGTATTTTTGAAACTTGTGTTTTCTGATAAATAATGATTAGAATAGTCACAATCTTCTAAATTTGATATTTTAATATCTTGATTTAGTTCAGAATTCTCTTGTTCATTTAAAAATAATTTATTGTAAAAATTAGATAAAAGACGTACTTGCAGTTCTCTATCCTCAATTGAAACAGTATCATTTGAGTCTCCGTAAAATAAACTAGGTAATATATCAGAAGAAAAATCATGAGAAGGGCCAGGTATGCTGGTTGAACTTGATGGACCAGGTATGCTGGTAGAAGATGATGGACCAGGTAAGTTAGTTGAACATGATGGTTTAGGTATGCTGGTAGAACATGATGGGCGAAATAAGTCGTTTAAAGTTGAGTTAGTTAAATGTTGGACTTGTTTAAGCAATTCTGCAGATGCTAAATATGATTCTTCTTTAGTTTCTTTCACATTAGAAATTGGTTCATTAATTTTAGAACCAAAGGTAGAGTTATTTATTTTTTGAGTATCCAAGTCTGGTGTTTTTGAATTAGTTTTCTTATCCTCCTTAGATACCTTAGAAGATGAAATATTTAAATCGTCATCAATAGAGTGATCACTATCTTCATCAATTACCCATTCATCTTCTTTTTTATCACACAATGTATTTTCTGCCAATAAACACATATTAGCAGGCATTATTTGATTTTCATCATCAATATCAACATCGTCTTCTTCATCATCAACATAAATATTTTGTTTATCTATTTTTTTTACTATGACTTCTTGAATATCCTTGAAATCTTTATTCTGATTTGAGATTTCTTTATTAAGTATGTTTGTAGAGCATGGTTCTTTTTCATCATTGCGTTCCATGATTCAATGAAGTAAAATAATAATAATTTTACTGACTTGTATTTTCTAAAACAAAAGTAAAAGCTATTTAAGTATAATGTATACTAATAATCTTTATGGCAGTGGCAGTTCGTGGTATGCGGTGCATAGGAATACGTGAACCATCAAAAAAATTATATAAAAATTACTAGATTCCTATAGTAATATATAATTGATCATTATGCATATGGTCTGTACTAAAATATATATATATATTAATAAAAAAAAGTTTTTTCAGCTTTTATGGTGAGAAGTGTGTCTATAAATGATAAATTAATTCGTGGAGCACAAATTGTTTGTGCTCTGATTAGCCGTGTAAGAATTAGCTAGATGTCTCGACACGTCGATTGCTAATATATGATAATTCCACGATGTCGCGTAGTTCGTTTTAATTTATATAAGTATTAAGTACTAAGTACTAAGTAGGTAAATTATTTTGATACGTACCAATAAAAAAAATAACAAAATTTACAAAATTAATATTTTTACCATCTTACACATTTTTTGTGCACTACCTTATGTGAACCTCATTAGCCACCACTGCTTTAAAATTAATAGAAAACACTCTTATTAAAAAAAAAAACTTTGTAAATAATAATATCACTATATAAATGGCTAGATAAATGTATGTTGTTTTAATAATATATTTAGCCATGGCCACAGATAAACCTAAAACCACGCCTGTTAGATAACATAAGATAATGATAATATGATACAGTGTACAATATAATATTACCTATTCTATGTTTTATTATTAAATAATATAATACTTAATGTTATTTTCTCAAAGATTCTATTATTTAGGATAAACTGAAAGATCGGCTGAGATATGAGCATATGACTTTAAAATCGGAACAAATGGCAAGCCTACTAACGAATAATAAACAAAAATTGTATACATGATAAATTTGTGTTTTTTTTACATATTGAATATTGAAGGCTACAAAAGCAAAACTTCTCATTAAATACATAAACCAAAATATTATAGTTATAATAATATTATACTTGTACAAGCAAACTATTACATTTTTAAAAAAATCTTACCGAGTTAAGTAGTCTTGGACAGTAGTTAAGAATATTATAATTTTAGCTTTAGGTAGGCTCTAGTTTGTTTAGATGTTAAATTCGAACATCCGAAACACAAACTTTAATATTTTTGTATTCTGTCCACCGTTCTCAAGCTTCAACTCTGGGCCATCTTTCAATCGTAAAATCGAAGACCGAAGTCGGGTCTGTAGCTGGTAGCAATTAATGGCAAATAGCAATAAATAAGTGATAACATACGTCCGCTTATGCCGCTTGACACTTGTAGGTTATGACTGGTGTTTGAGACCAAATACTGTAAAGTGTAAATCCCAATCGTTTAGCTCGATTTATGCCAATTATTTATTTTAAATTTACTATTTACACTATAATATAGTACTTACAGTATTTGCTGAGGCAGAGGTTCGTGGCGTTCGCGTGGTCCGTCGGTCGGTGTCCGGTGAGCCCATATTCCATAGATGATAGATCTATGCGTGAGCCCGGCTTGTTAGCGTCATGTAAACAAACTAAGAATTGGAGACCGTGACCGCGGTACATGGCAACCAGAATCTCCTCTACATCGTGGTAGTACCAATATTAATTTACTGTAGCTGAGGCGGTGGCGGTGGCGGTAGCGTTAAGATGAGTCCGAACACAATTTTACCGCCACCGCCGATTCAAAAGAATTTTACCGCCACCGCTGCAGTGTGGCCGTGTGGGGACCTTTATTAAAAAAAATTATAATTAGTTGATATAGGTAAGTACTTTCATATTAAAATATTGAGTCATCATAAAAATTGCCTGTCTTTACTAAGTAAAGATTTAAAAGAATTTAATAAGTAACTTTCGCTTGCTACAAAATTAAATTCGTCAGATCGAGTTATTTTTTGGATAGGTAGCTGTAAAATAGATTTCATTAATTAATTTTTGTTTAATAAATGCTCATCTGACATCTATAAAGATATAAAAATTAAACTGTAATTAAGTTGTATTTTATGAGTAATTCATGATTATATAGTATATAGTATATACACATACAGCTAAAACCTACTTATGTATAGTAAATAATAATGTATAGGATCTTGCTTGAACGTTTATAACTTTGTAATGGTATTGTTTTCATAATCAAATTGATTTTTGTTTAAAATTTTTTTTGAGTAATGAAATTTCTCTGCAGCACTTTGGACTTCTTATCTGAAAAAGAAAATATTTAAGTATAAAATAAAAATCATTTAAATACAAATTTATACCCACACACATAAGTAGGTAATAATTAAATTTATTATATTGACTTTACTCATATAATATTGCTATCATACAACGTACATAGTACCTACTTATTTTATGACTAGCATTCTAGATCAGGACCATTGATTTGACTTTTCAAATATAAATTTTCCAATAACTTTTCCAAGTTATGTGCTGTGCACAGACACAAAAAAAAAATAGACTAAATATTAAGCAAAAACACAATGTCGATTAATCAATGAGTAATTATTATCAATTAAAATGTTGACTTATATAATATTATTAATTATTATGAAGTATCACAAATAAAAAGTAATTATTATTTTTTTATCTGTCCAACGGAAACATATAACAAACTTCCGCGAATCAGATCAGGTTAGATCAGGTCAATAAAAATGCCAATATATGACAATATAAATTATAATAGTAATAATATGTGGTAAAATAACTTTCTGAATGTTGATTCGTGAGAGATCGCTGCTGGCTAGTATAGTTAATATTATTTTCTAATAATTATATATTAGTATATTACCCATAGTTTCAATAATAACAACGGTCAACTGCTCTGTCTATTGTTTCGTTGCGTGTAGATAACATCTCGTGTTAACTTTACTCAGCTTATTTCAAATCTTTTCGAAAATGGGAAACTCTGTCGTCAGACAGGTGGTTATTCGTGGGTCATGGTGGACGAAGGATTGCCGCCGAGATGGCGGAGATATCGTCCAAGTCGAGACCATCGCCGAGCCGCTAGAAGAAAGGCGCGAGCATCGGGCCTTCGGGAAGAAGAATTCTAGCGGCGGCGGCGATGGACGCCGGGAAACGTTGGTAGTGGACGGTGGACTTGACGACGCTGTCGTCCACCAGCTGGTCGGCGGATATTTTACCGATTGGTATAACGCCCCTCAAAACGTCTGGCGCTATTACACCGAGGACGGGGTGTGTAGTCTGGACATCGACAGTACGAGGCTGCACGTGACCACGGGATGGACAGAAATTCGAGAACTGTTTTACGACGTGGCGGCACCGGAGACCGGCAATCACGAAGACGACGACGGTGAGTGCCGATCGCTTGTTGTCCAGTCCATAGTGACGGCCCGGTGTCCGTCCGGTCAGCTGCTGGTCGTGGCGACGACTGAGTGATGGTTTACTCAGACTTTCGTCGTCGAGTACAAAGCGCCCGACCCGGCCGTGGCCGTGATCGCTTCAGCGGTGACGGTAAAACGAGTTGGCGCCTACCCGCAGACGCCAGAGACGCCGATCCGCAGACGCCAGAGCGCAGACGAAGACTCTGCAGTCGCCTCCACCGCCACCGCCCGTATGTGGAAGACTGGCGTGATTCATATGTTTTCATATTTATATTTTTGGTACTTGATTCATATTCTGTTTTCTTTTTAACTAACATTTTTAAGTTTTATTCGTAGTCAGACGTGTGTAAGACGGAGACAACACATGCGAGTGCGATGTCCTCTTAATTCAAAAATATTTGCGCCTAGATAATAATATTTGTACATTAACATTTTAGGTAGATACCTACCTACATTTTAGAACTCTTGGTGCTTTTGCCAATAAAATAGTCAAAAGCAAATAGCAATGCAAATTAAAAAAATATTTTATAATAATAGGCATATAATTTGACTTCATTTTTAAAGAAATTATTTCGGTGGGGAGGGGGACCTGTGGACATAACAAATCAGTAAATGTAGTGGATATTGCTTAATAATTGAGACGGCAATTGGTTAACAAGTTCGGGGACAAAATGTACTATGATATATTTAAGTCTGTTCCTACCTACTTAAGAATAAGAAAATAGGAAAAAATATAATAATATAATACAGCGGATTCCAAACTGTAAGGAGCGAGCTGCATGATAAATAATGATATTTTTAAATAAGCAAAAATTCGCAAACAGTTATATTGTAAGATTATACTTAGTTATAGGAAGGTTTAAATTGTATTAAAACAAAAATTAATATTAATTACCTATATTTTATAAATAATTATTAATGAAAATTTAATAGAATATTTTGTATTTTTTGACTTATTGTCAGACAATAAATACTGAAAACGGACTTTTCGTCATAGATTTAATTGAGGTTTCTTGAAAAACTGATTTATTACCTATTATTTGATAGTCATCTATTAATTATTATCATAGCTACCTTGGTACCATTAATTTTGGCCGTAATCATTTTCCTCCAAAAAAAAATAAAAAATAATATTTGACCATTTTCCTCCATTAAATAAAATAATAAAATCGTCATTTGTTATCAGAATGTTAAATTAAAAATAAAAGAACAAATCAAATATTTAAAGTATGATTATAATATAATAATACACAGTACGCGCTGAATTTGGTGGCTCGTGGTTAAAAAGAGAATTAATTAATATTATAATATAAAAGTACTCACGTCATTAAAAATGCATCAATCGATAAATAAAATAATAAATTAGTTAATAACAATGGGTGGCAAAATGTGATAGGTACTAGCCATACTCTATTTTTATAATACGGAACGCAACACTACAACACTGACTAAAATATTGGAGGAAAATAGACATAATTTTAGTCAAAAATAATGTGGAGGAAAATGGAAACCAACCCTTTTTTTTTTTTGAGGAAAATGGACAGTGGAGGAAAATGGTATCACGTTTTTAAAGGAAAATGGTCTCGGCCATAATAGTTTTATATAGTTTGTTATAAAATCAATTCTTGGTACCTATCTATGTATATTTTTTATACCTACCAATAAGGAGATTATATAAAAACGTATATTATATTATAATATATGTGTATGTGTATTGTACTACTGTGTCTTTTTTTAAAACATTTAATGTGAAATTGACCGTTAGTTCCTCATACTTATTTTATTAATTAGGTACCTGTTTATTAAAACAAGAATTTCTGATTTAAATGATTATGACTGAATTTATTAATTGTAGGTTATCAAAACAAAAATAGGTTTTAATGTTTTATAATTATTAGCACGATTTAAGACACTATCTTAAAAATTGATTATTAGACAAACAAAGAATTAATAATATATTATTTCCAAAAATTTACATTATCACTTTACGTCTTTACTAATTAATAGTAATTATTAATACCATATTGCAATATATAGGTAGAATAGATACCTAATAATCGAAATTATTAGTAAAATAAAAATACTAATAGGTATACCTATAATAGGTACTTAGGTTTTTTTTGAAAATTTTTGTATTAAAAAAGTGTATTTTTTTATTAAATAAGTGTAGTAAGGTTATTGAAAACTTTAAAATATTATTAAGTATTCATAAATTTAAATCACAAAACACTAATAATGTGAAGTATAGGTACCTACTGAGTATTTTATCACCAAAAACATTAACTATATAATAAATTTAAATGATGAGAAGAATTTAAAAACGAAAATATCATAGAACGTATTTATTTTGTCATGTTTATAATGATTATTGTTCATCAATGCTTGTCGTTTATTATTGCAGTGATATGCATTATATATGATTAATTTATTATCTATCTCTACATCATACATGGTATATGGTAATATAACATGCATAATTAATAGTAGGTCATAAAGGCAAAGAGACCTTGAACCTCATTTTTAGGTACCTATGTGCAATTAATGAAGTACATACAAAAACAGCAGCACTGAATAGAATTGTCAATTAAATATTTAGATATTAAATCTATAAAAATATTTACGTAAAACTGTATAAGTTATGGTGCCCATTAAACGAAAAACTTGCGTGCTTGACAACGCCCTGCAATTATAATAATAAATAATAAATAAACTATTCTTCATGATAATATGGTTGAAACTCTAATCTATTACTCATATAATATTATTATTACAATATCGACTGAATTATTCAAAACAAAAATCACATCATGGTTATTAACCAAATAGAACATTATATAAAACCTCCTATCCATCTCTGTCCAGTCTTTGAACTGTTATTATTCTTACTTTTAGTGAACATACTATAATTGTTGCCCGGCCGCACGGGATTATCAAAATCCTGTACAATGTACTGGAACGAGTTGAACCCTCAGAAACGTAATGTTTTGTTTAAGTTTGACAATTCAGACATTAAAAAAGACAAGGACCGAATACTGATAAAACTTAAAACAAATGTATTCAATTTCATTAATTTGTTTTTTTCATCTTCCAATATACATGGTCTTAACCACTTAACTGACAAAAGAAGACATTATATCGAAAAGTATGTATTATGTTGTACTCTATATTATTTACACGTGTAATAAACTGATATCTTTGTATTTATAATTGATTGCACAGTTATATTATTTAAAATTTAAATGAATTTTGTTTTAGATTTTGGGTGTTATTATCTGTAAATATTTACGTCTAACCATTATTTCATAATTTCACAAAATCTACTCTGAATTTAACCCTTGAGGTTTATAATATAAAATTGTATAGACCTAATCATGATCGTAGTCCATATTCGGTTTCTATTTTACAAAAAGATCAATTTTCAAGCGATTCTCGTCAAAAAATGTTTTACGAACAGGTACATTTCCAAACGGCTCCGGCTTTTTACAACACAAATTCATTTTCATTTCATACACACTTAAAACTGTCTTAAAAAAGGTCGGGTTAAACATATGTTGGTGTAAACTAAGTAAATTATAAAAATTATATACAAAAATCATACATTAATTATTGTGAATTCTTTATTAAAATAATATTAAATTTTAGTGTTAAAAAAATGAAAAAAGCATGTATAAGTAGAATTTTTTTAGTCATAATGTTTTTATTTAATCCATAACACGTGTTATTCACTCGAAGAAAATTTTTCAATGATGTTCCTAATAATTAATAAACTCTTTTGTATTTAAATATTGGAGTACTGACATGACTTTGTATTTGAATTTAATTTTTAATACTTTTCTACGATAGCCGTTTTGGAATTTACCTGATCGTTAAACTTTTTTTTACGGGAGCCGTTTGAAAATATTCAAACAATAGACGGGAGACGTTTGGAATCCGCCGGTATATATGTTTCACAAATCATTCATAGCCTCATGGTACTTAATAGTTCGATCATTCTTGTTAGTTGTAACTACTATTTTATGTGACAGATTAATTTGGGTCATTGCAATATGTTTGAGTATCTATGGTTCAGCAATACTAGGTTCGTCCACTTGGAATCGTTATCAAGAAAATCCAACTGTGATATCTATGGACAGAGAATACAAGGAATGGGCTACTGCACTTCCAGCAGTTACATTATGTCCTACAAACAAAATAGATGACCAACTTTTTGATGAACTAGTACAGAAAAAGTGAGGTTTGGTTCAAAAATATGAATCATATAATGAAATATAAAAATTGGTTTAAGTTTAAAATGAATGTAACTAATATACTTCTAAAAAAAAAAAAATGATTAACTTTAGTATTTTATTTTTTAATAACACTTTTTTTAATTATTATAAATAATATTTAGCAATACTGATTAAGTTATATAATATAAATCAAATTCCAGTAATATAATAGTATATATATATATTATATAAGTAATAAATTATTAAATAATTAGAGCATTTATATATTATTATTGTTAACAAATAAACAAACTCGTTTTTAACATTAAATTAAATCAGTTTAAAAGACAATAATTTACATCAATAAATTCATAGTCAATTCAAACATGATATTTTTATTTAACAAGCGTGGTGAAATAATGAAACTATATGTTTTTGTTTTGTCTTATAATTTTCAAGCCTTTTGCATTACACATACTTATATAAATAATAATAATAATAAACTCATTAGCAACCTACTGCCTTAGGTTTTCAAATTATACAGACGAGGAGAAAGAAGAATTACGAACGTTCCTGGTTTTCCTGGCGAACGCCACTTACGATACGTTTAAAGAAGTGCCTGTATATGATCGGATATCGCCGAACGACTATTTAGATTATGTTATGTCACTGAGTGCCAATGTATCGTACACAATCAGCAATAGTCACGTGGACATATTTTCGTCGATCGAATTGGTGCCAAGCGTAACCGAATTGGGCTTATGTTATTCGTACAACGGATATATCGCGCCATACAACGATTACAAGTACATAAATAAAATCTATCTCCATGAGTTTAGGAGATAATATTATTAAAAAAAACTCACGCGTTATGAGAAACATAATTTTATTCGTAGATATTGGATAAAACGCAACATAAGTGAGTTCCCGAAGATAGAAGTCATGTCGGGCACCCCGTTAGACGGGGATATTTTCGTTCAGATAACGTCCATGAATTTCGGTTACATGGTAAAATGTTTTATTTTATTTTTTCCACTCAGATAAGTCTATGATAATATATAAATATTATACAGTCATTTATACACCTCCGTGATAGGGATTTGTGCACTCCCCTTACGAAGCTCCCGACGTGGCGTGCCGTATTTTTCCGTCACCGGAAAATTTCTACAAAACACTGGACGTGACTGCATTGAGTATATTCAGTACGCCTGAAATCAAATATCTCTCTCCCAAGCAGAGGGGCTGCCGGTTCTTGGATGAGAGCGATTTGGAAATAAGTCCGGAGATGTATACGTACAATATGTGCCGGAACCAGTGTCGAATGGACCAAGCGAGAAAGCTATGCGGATGTGTTCCGTACTTTTACAGGCCACTGAGTGAGTGACTTTGTAGTCTTTACTTGTTCGATTTAAACTACGTACGTTTTTATAAAACATAGTTATATAGATACAATCGCATAATGCACGACAGTAGAGATTTTGAGAAAACCTCTAGTGGGTGTAAGGGTGAATGTGAATTTAATTCTGTGAATGTCTATGACCATCATTATAGTTTCCTCAACTACGATAACGAAATATGAAACGTGTTTTCATTTATTTTCTTAATCTAAACACTTTTATTACCTAATGCATATACTTATTGATTAAATAATAGATATTATTATTATATTATACATATAATTTATATCTTATCGCTTTTACACAATAATTATATTTTAAGGTTTGCACTATTACAACATAAAACGTTGAAAAACACCTAAGAATATAGGTGAAAAGCGCAATATATTTTTAATATAAATCAATATAAAAGAGTAGGTATATTAAAATAAATACAAGACATTCTTTGACCCGGATAGAGTATAAAAAGACCCAAATTAATGCAATATTTTTTTCACATTAAACCTAAAAATACAAATTAAATACTTATAGAATAATGTTGAGATTGAATTTCAGAAAAATATAAAATATGCGATGT
>VUJU01003807.1:0-23102 GCA_009835225.1 Aphis craccivora | reverse complement strand
GATATTCACTTTTACATCGGAAACCACCCCCATAGTTTGAAATTGGAGCATTATTTCGACTAGTTATGCTGTACACAGACACAAAAACAAAAATAAAAAAAAAAAAAAAAACAAACACACATCATTGTAAAATCAATACATTCTTCACTTCGTTCAGAATCTAAAATACATTAAAATTTCATTTTTTTTTTTATTTATATTTTTAATCAGTTTCTTTTTCTTAATCAAATCCATTATTTTCAATTATCATGTTAACTTGTCATGATCGTGATAACTTTCAAAGTCATCCATCAGGTTGCCAAAAACGAATATTACGAAATTAATTACCACTATAAAATCCTTATAAATAATTTTGTAAAAGAGGTAATATATAGCTCATAATCTCATCAATGTCTTTGGGGATACTTTAGATGCCATTTTTATAAAAGGACCTTGCAATATATTTTGCCCAGGGCCTCGCAAAAGCTAGCACCGGCCTTATAGGACACAACATAACACTTAATTTTATGAAAATTCGGGTATTAAATAATGAAATAATACATTTATAATTACATTTTTTGTGATTATTTTCTTCAAGTTCATTATTCTGTAGCAGGAACTCTTCACTTCGTGCTTCCACCATCGCTGATGAGCAAGGATTTGACCTTGTTGTAACAACTGGACATCTTCGTGACCCAGATAAATTTGAACTTACAGATAGTGGAAAAGTAATTGCTTCTTCTAGTTGTTGAACAATCTCTTTAAATGTTGGGCGTGATTTAGCATCCAACTTTAGGAAACATAAAATTCAATAATTAAATATACAATATATAACACATACAAATATAGTTGATCAATAACAATCTTACATGGCAGCATGAAAATGCTAATTTAAGAAACATAGTTGGCGGAGGGCAAGATGAACATAATTCAACAAAAGCTATATAATCCAGGCCAAAATTTTGTGTTCTAGGTAAAATATCTGGATCTGCTTTCACTCTAGCAATGATTTCACATAACACAATTCCGTAACTAAAAACATCACTGCTTTCATTGTATACATTGCCTTTAACACATTCTGGTGACATCCACCATGGCGATCCAACTTGCTGTAACCTTTGTCCTTTTCTAATAAATAAACAAAAATGAATTATTTAGAAAACAATTACTTCATATTAAGATTTATGGACATAATTAATGAACAAGATGTTAAAAAATAATCATGGTTAAATGGCAAGTACAATAACTTATTTTAAATTTTATAAAAATGTAATAATACGTAAATCTTAAAAATAATGTATAAACATATGTATTACATTGTATAAAATAGGTATATATTATAATTTTTTTTACAAAAAATAAGAAATTTAATTAACATTTCTATATTTTTTAGTATAATTAGTAAATGATATTTTGTTGAAATTTTAAAAACTTTTGGATAACTGTTAATTTTTGTATGATCTTAAACACCTAATAATATTGAATACTTTCATGTTATTTTTATCCACATTCATGATCATTATTAGAAAATTACCAATTTAAACTTCTAAGATCTTAAAATACACCACATTAACACAAATATTGACATTTAATCATAATATATTAATCTAAAATTGTACTAAATTTTTCTTAACATTGGTTTTTTATAATAAAAGTTCATAATTTTTTTTCTTTAAAAATAAATGTAGACAAATAACAATATTTTATTTTACATGAAAATATAATTTTGGATATTTTTACATTATATATTAATGTCACAATAAAATCATATTTATAAATAAAATGACGTATAAAAGAATTTTAATGAAAACTAAAATTAATAAAACTCACTTTGGTATTTTTGCAGCTAGTCCAAAATCGGCTACAACAGCAGTCAGATCTTTAGTTGATTCATTTTTTTTAATTAAAACATTCTAAAATTTTTAAATAGTTTAATAGCATCATATTAATAAACTTTAAATAACATTAATAATAAACAATAATTTTATTAGGTTTAAAAAGAAGTTCAGGATTTATAATTTAGTCAGATTAAGTTTATATTTACTTTAGAAGTTAAATCACGGTGAAATATGTCTCTTGAATGAAGATACTTCATACCCCTTGCAATATCAAGACTTATTTTCATTCTTACTTTAAATGATAGTTCAATATCAGACTCAAGTAATTGTTCCAAACTTCCACCATTGATATACTAATAAATAAAATGTATTGTTAACAAGATCTTAAATTAGTACTGTAACACATTGAATATTATAAACAAATAAACAAAATGATAGAATTATAATTACCTCAGTTAATGCATGGAGTTGTCCTTTATATACACAAGCGCCTTCAAATCTAAAACAGCATTAATCAATTAATAGATGGTTATACATTACAGTAATATATATTATATACATTAAAAAATATATATTATTATACTATAACTAAAAATAAGCAATTACTTATTGGTATAACTACACAATAGCAAATAGTGCAAGAATTATAAGGCTAATTCACAAAATATTTAAAAAAAAATTGTCCTAAATTATATTTAATAATTAATAAAATAATTTCCACATAAATATTTTTAATTAAAATGTTCAGAATTTAAGTAGGGACTGTTTTTAATGTTTCAATTATAAATTTGCATCTATGTTATTAATAACAACAAAATTTAAATTAACTATTTGAATTATTAATACATCTTCCCTAGAAGTTTTAACCATATTAATCTTATTTATTTTCATACCCAAGTATGTTAGGATGTGAAAGTTTGTTCATAAGCTGCACTTCTTTTAGCATGTTGAATCGATTAGATTGTTTGATATTCATTTTGAGTACCATAACTTTTCCAGTAGTTTGGTGAGTAACACGGTATACTTCAGAGAAGAAACCTTCACCAATACGTTCACTAACAAAATCATCTAGATTTGTTAGTGAACGCACGGCATGCTTAAGAGCACAACAAGAGTTGCCTTTTAATCGACATCCTTCTTTAAGTTGGAACTCCTTCTCTTCCATAGTAGTCACGTAATTTGTCATAACAATTTGATAACCTGAAAAATTTAAAAAAAAATTGAGTTATTTTAAATTAAATAATATTTATAATGGAAACTACTGGAAAAATTGTTTAATAGAATGTTCATTAACAACTACGTCAAACAAGCCTAACGTACTAACAAAAAAGTATTTTTCCCTGATAACAAAACCAAATTTATAGAAGATAATTGGAATAATAATTAACTGTAATTTAATAAATGTATTTAAAAAATATATTTTATAATATATACAATTGTCATATTAAAGGATAGTGTTTATTTTTTACTAAACTTCTATAATAAAAATAAAGTGTACTTATATAATTGTTCTTAGAATTGAGATTAATATTTTTCAATTTTTTTTTTTTTGATAACAATAGGACAATATGAATATGTTAGTGGTATAAAAAGCAATAGTTTAAAATTAATCTAAAAATGATTTTAAAATGCCATTGTATTTGTATATGTAGGTACATAATCATATTTTTGAACTACAAATTTCAATTTCAATCTCGTTATTCTTTGTATTTTCTCAAAATTTTAACTTTAAATTACTATAAATAAAAAATTATACATTTTTAAAATTTTGAAGTGCAAAATACTTTGCAAATTTTGTTAAAATTCTTCAAGAACTTAAAATAAAATATTGTTGAGTATATACTTTTAATACTTTATTATTATTTGTTAATAAATTACTTATGCAAAATCTTGTATACATTTTAAGCTTCTTAGACCCCAAAACAAAAATTGTATCATAAATAAATAAAAAAATGAGTAAAAAATTAAAATAACTATAAATAGCACAAAAAGAACCAAAGTATTTTATTTCTTGTAAATTTTAATATAAATCTTTTTATTGAATATAGGTATTAAGTCTCTACTGTTATTCATTATAGAATAATAATAAAAAAAAGGCAAAAATATTTTTGGTAAAAACTGGATTTACGTAAAAATTCCTGTTCTTATTTTAAAGTAATAACTAAATATAGTATACAAGATTAATTATTTTTAACGTCTGAAAGGTTATGCAAGGCAAAAAAAAAAAATTTAAAACTATCATTGTAATATTGAGGCATTTATACATTCATAATTCAGTTCAGAAATTTAAATTTAGTATGTTGTATTTTAATACAGGTTTATTAGTTTTAAAGCTTATAAGTTATATTAGTTTTATCGTAAGAAGAAAAATGAAGAAATGTACAGATATGAACATATTATACATACCTATATACCTAATATTTAAATATTTATTAAAAAGAATGCAACAAAAACAACTGGAATAAACATCTCACTTCAGATAAGTGTTGAGTCCCACTAAGTTAAGTAAATATTATATATTTATATCTAAAAATAATGTTTTTAATATATTATAATACTAAAACTAAAATAATTTGATAAATTAGTTGGTTAAAAATATATCTAATTTGAAAAAAAAATATTTTATACTTAAAATATAACTAATTATAAATTTAAGGTGATCAGATAAATATGCGTTGTAGCAAAAATTACAAAAACTTGTAGATTGTTATTTGATATTTAAGCAAGTGATAAACTCTAACAAGTTTCAAAAACAAATGAGAAATGTTGTGAAATTTCTAGGTATCTAATTTATTCAAAACAACACTACAGTAATTAACATAAATTATTTTTTAAATATTATTTAATAATTGTTAAACATTAACTATAGAAAATAAAACAAATTGATAATAATATACATTTAAAATAAATTAAATGTTTAAGTTAAATATTAATGAATTGCATTTTGAGAAGGTAATGTGAGTCTTTATTTTGATTACAAATATAATTTACTTTACATCAAGGATTTTTTGTTTACAAATTTAACTATAACACATCTGAATATCAGGTTGATAGTGTGATTATAAATGTATTTTCTTACAAAATAACAAAATATTTTATAAAAAGAATAGAATGACTCATTTTATTTAAAAATAGAGGTTTTTAGCAAGTATGAAGTAACATTAATATCAATGACTTCTTATGAATTAAACACAACAATACTTAAATCTTGTCATGAATTAAGTATCTGATAAATAATATTCACAATACTTGCAATTAAAAAGTTTCAACTATATTTGAAGTATTGGATATTGAATATATATATATATCTACTTAACAACTAATATACATTTGTCAATCATATCTTTATCATTAATGTTTTTGTTTATATTGATGAAGAGTGGTTATTAAATTTCAATGGGTAAACTGGTCTGTATTAAAAATAAGTTATAGACTTACTGGATTTTTTATCGATTCCACGTCCATTCTAGGAATTTTGCTTAATTTGTAATGCCAACTAGGTAGAGTAATTATGCTTAAGTCAAATTAAATAATACAATTAATAATAAACATTCATGCAAATCGATTAGTTATTAAATGTCACTCAAATGTCTGAACTAATGATAGAAAAAAAAGAAAAACTATGCAAACGAATAATGTAGAATGTAGATGTATACTGCGGAACACGAAAACTGACAAATTAATGAAAATTGCCTAGAAAATCAGATAAGAATTAATTAAATCTCATTTCTCATAACTTGTTAAATTTTTTACGCATACACACTTTTCAATACTTCATTCATGTCAACATTGCAGTGTGGCCAATGTTGCCGGACGTAAACTTGTCACAAGCTTTCCCTTTTTTCGTGAAACGAAATTCACTATTAACTTATTCAGACTTCAGAGAAAATCACAAAATCAGTCTCATTTCTGAAATCATATCAGAAATTTGAGATTTCGAGATCGAAAATCGATCGTCGTGACAGACACTAGTTTAGATCATCAATCGCGCCTCTGGGGCTCATAACCCTAGATCGTATCCTAAAGAATAAGCAACCCGTCCCCTCGTTTACTATACTATATATGTGCGCCGTTGAATTATAATCCATTTTATTCATATTATAAATACCAAATACTATAAATTAATATTCTGATATCAAAATATGGTTTACAGAATTTTTATTTGGAACTAATTTTCATCTGAAGACAATAATATTATATTAAACCCGTAATTTCCTGAATTCCGCCAGCCGTGTCGTGCAATAGATAGTGTATAATCATAAAGAAAACAATTAGGGGCGGGAATAATACCTGTTCACCCACACTGTAGTTGCCCGGAGATTAATGTTTTCCAAAAAAATGTATCGAATGTAGAAGAAAATGGACGGAGGCAATATTAATAATGTTAGAGTTAGTTAACATTTTTAAAACCATAGTGAATTTTCGTAATTTATACCATCGTATCGATTTTGAGATAAGTTTTTTAACAGTTGTCAATATTTCGACAATTTACGGTACTTAAGTTTTAATCTCGAATGCCGTGTGTCCTGGTCGAGTTTATGATAGGGACCCGTGAATAAAACGTCTTGTTGTTTTGATAATATTATTATTTTATTATTATCTATCTATCTATAAAATAGTTATTAGTTATTCGTATTTGACTATTTAATATTTTAATGTTTATTAGTATTAAGTAGTGGTATTGTTAGACGTGAACAAACAGTTTTAGAATAATTTATCGTATCATGGAATTAGCTTTAGTACAGTGATTTCCTAATGGATCCATTTAATTTATCACGATATGCGAGTTTAACTGTTCAAAGGGTTCAACCACCTGAAGAAAAGCCACTGCCTAAGGCTATAGAAAATGAAGAAGAAGAAGAAGAAGATGACTGTAGCGAAGACGATGATTTTAGTGGTAGTGAAGAGGATACAAATAAGACACCAGAAATTTCAAAAACTTTAGATAATTCAGAAGTATCTGATATTCCTACAGAAGTTGATGAAGACAATGAAGTCAAATTAGATTCAGAACACATAGAAAATGAATCAGAAAATGAGAGCAAAAATGATCAAACTGATGAAGAAATTGAAGCCAATTCTAAACGAAAATCTGGCGAGGAAGAAGATGATCAAACCGCGAAAAAAGCCAAAATGAATGAAGATAGTATGTACTTATATTTTAAATTAGTTATCAATAGTTTTTTATTAATTAAAATTATTATTTAGGAACCAGTGATGAAGATCCAGATAATCAAACAACATCGGAAAAACGACCAACTAATTTGAGAAGAAATATTCGTGAAGTGATGGACGAAACAAAATTAGATGAATCGACCTTGGCTGCACAGAGACAAGAAATGGAAAGATTACGACGAGTTCAAGAACAACAACGCATTATTAGAGATGTATGTAAAATAAATGATTTATTATATTCATTTTTTAGTTAAACTTACTTGAATCAAATATTTTTAAATTATCAGGTCCAAAAACAAATTGCAATCAATAGACAAAATTCAAAAGCTCAGGATCGTGTTATGTCTTTGCTTCAAGGAGGAACTACATCATTAATTAAAAAAAATTCTGCACCTACTGAACCTCAAGTTCAACCAAAACCTAATACAATTGTTATATCTACTGATTCTGGTTCACCACAGATATTTAATAAAAAGATGTTAGAAATATTAAAAAATCAACCAGATGCTTCAAAAGAATGTAATGAAATTGATAAATTATCATCTCTAGCTTCAAAGCTTGGAGATGTTAGTGAACCACATATGGTTACTCCTTCTGTTTCAATTGCTCCAATAAAACCAGCAAAAATAGCTGAAGTTGTAACTATAAGTAGTGAAAGTGAAGAAGAGCAAGTTGAACAAAAACCTCAAAGTTCAGATGATGATTGTATATTAATATCTGGCGACGAAGAAGAAGAAGATTTAGCAGATGATGATACACACAATAGTGGTATGCATACAAATGATGCTTATAATTTACCAGATGAAGCTGGACGAGTTCTTATAAATGTTGGCCATCCAGATAACGAGCCAGATGTTTTTTTAGCTCCTCAAATTGCACGTATTATTAAGCCTCACCAAATTGGAGGTGTACGTTTTTTATATGATAATGTAGTTGAATCTCTTGAAAGGTTTAAATCTTCAAAAGGATTTGGGTGTATACTTGCCCATTCAATGGGATTAGGCAAAACACTTCAAGTAATTTATTTGTACTTTTATACTTTATAATTTCTTTAAGTATAGTTTTGCACTTATGATTATTTTAAATTATTTAAATATTATTCTTTTAGGTTGTTTCATTTTGTGATGTTTTTTTAAGACATACGCCAGCAAAACATGTGTTATGTATTATGCCTATAAATACTTTACAAAATTGGATGGCTGAATTTAATATGTGGCTTCCACTACCTGATGATATTAAAAATTCTTCAGAAAAGACTATAAATAATGGTGATATTATTTATAGACAGTTTCCTCTATTTGTTCTTAATGACTTTCATAAGACTATATCAGCACGAGGCAAAGTCATTGAAAGCTGGCGAATTGAAGGTGGTGTTTTACTAATGGGCTATGAGCTTTACAGACAATTAACTTCTAGGAAACCAAGAAAGAAACGAAATAAAAAACAAATTGATGATGATTTTTTTGATGAAAAAAATAAACCACTGCTTGATGGTAAACATTTAATTTGAATGTGATTAAATAATTTTTATGAAAATATTTTAATAATTTATTATTTAATTTAAATTTTTTAGAAATGAGAGATGCATTAGTAAAACCTGGACCAGATTTAGTGATTTGTGATGAAGGACATAGAATTAAAAATAGCCATGCTTCAACCTCACAATCTCTTAAAGAAATTGAAAGTCGTCGACGTATAGTATTAACAGGATATCCATTACAAAATAACTTATTAGAATATTGGTGTATGGTAGATTTTGTCCGTCCAAATTATTTGGGAACAAAAACTGAATTCAGTAACATGTTTGAAAGACCTATTCAAAATGGTCAATGTATTGACAGTACACCTCAAGATATTAGGTTGATGAGACATAGAGCACATGTTCTACATTCTCTTTTAGAAGGGTTTGTTCAGCGAAGAAGTCATTCTGTATTAGAGAAAACATTACCACAAAAAGAAGAATTTGTGTTACTTGTTCGTATGACTCCATTACAAAGATTGCTGTATGATCGATTCATGAATGAGGTTGTACGGAAAAAAGCTGTACCTAATCCATTGAAAGCATTTGCTGTTTGTTGTAAAGTAAGTTATTTATAACAATAATTAACTTAAATGTTTTATTATTTTACATGTTTAGATCTGGAATCATCCTGACATTCTATACTATTTTTTGAAAAAACGTTCATTGGATGAAGCTGAATTTGATTTAGATCTTGAAGAAGCTAGTACTCCATTGGGTACACCTTTAGGACCTACCCCAGCTACTTCTCCTTCTGCTGCTTCTAAACGCTCTAGAAATCGATGGCCAAAAGGAGGAGGAATGAATCCCAATTCCAAAGAATTAAAAAACAATCCTAATCGCAAGGTAATTAATACAATATTATACTAAATTATATCATTTATAAACACTTTTAGAAATAAGTATAGTTAAATTAGTTTTATGTCTAAAAAAAAATATTTTTTAAGAATTTTATCATTAGTTAAATTTAAATACTAATGAAAAAGTATTATTTAATTATTATTAAAAAATATGTAAAATAGATAATATTTTAATTTCTGTCTAATCTCACCCCACAATCTCAACACCACCATATAAAATATCAAACCACTAAAAAATATAAAAATTAAAAATATATTGTCAACTATTAAAATTGTAATTGAAATATATTTTTTACCCCCAATTAGTATGTGTAATGTCTATGAAATTCAAAATCATAAAACTTCAACTTAGAAGGGATTTTTTTTTAAAATGCATATTTTATGTTTGACAGAGTGGTTTAACGAATATTTTGATGTTGGGTGACATAAATATTTATATAAGAGAGGCGTGTTCTATTACCTTATAGTTTAATACCCTGATACCATGGATAATTCCTACTAATATATAAATGCCAAAGAACTCTGTTTGTAGTCGCTCGTTGTACATTTGTACAACAGCCCTAATATGTAGTGATAATTGTAACCTTATCAAATGTTAAACCATTATATTCTATGATTTAGCAAAACTACTCATCAAGAGTTTTGACCAACACCACTATTTCATGCCATGTCGCCATCTGTCCTTATCATATGTTATCTCCCTCCAGTTTTTAATACCTATCCTTAACAGCTCATCTGCTCTATCCAGCTATCTTTTTCTAGGTCTGCCTCGTGGTCTCTTCTCTTGCAGTACCCATTCGAGGGTTGCTCTTAGTGTTTCATTTTCTCCTCACCACATGATGTGTCCAAGCCATTGTATCCTCTAACCTTTGATGAAGTTAGTTATCATTTCAATTTCTAACATTTTCTGTAATTCTCTGTTGTATTTTCTTTGCCAATCTCCTGTATGAGCATCTAATATTGGTCTACACATTTTTCTCCAAACTCTATTTTCAAACGTTCTCAGCTTTTTTTCTGTTGTGGTGGTTGTTGTCTTGTGTGAGTCTCTCAAATAATGTCTAGATCATCTGCAAAAACCGAAAAGCCTTTCTGCTCTGTTATTGATTGACATGCCTCCTTCCTCAGTACGCTGCAATTCTCTAATTACTTTTTCTAAAGCTACGTTAAACAGGATTGGGGAAAGAGCATCTCCTTGCTTCAAACAGTTCAAACCCGATTCAACTGAGAAGGATACAACTCTGTATTATCCACCTTCACACGATATTGAGTATTTTCCACGCATATTGTAAGTTGTATTAGCCTTTGGAGGAAGCCAAATTCAAGTATTATTTTGTATAAGCTGTTTCTATGTATACTGTCATATGATTTTTTTAAATTGATGAACAACTGCCACATATTCTGCCGATACTCATTTTTTTTTTCAATTATCTGTCCTATAATCGATAGTTGCTCTATTTTGACTTTCCTCTTATAAAGTCGTATTGATAATCTCACATACATTCTTCCCATACGGCATGAGTTGTTTTAATAGAATTCTAGCAAATATTTTGTACGCCAAGTTTAGTAACAATATACTTCTTGAGTTGTCACACTGTAGCTTGTCCTCATTTTTGTCTAACGGGACAATAATGGCTTCCTTTCATATAGCTAGTAATTGCTTCTCATCCCATATTGTGTTGCATGATTTGAAAAGTAATTGGTGTAGAATTTTACTCACATACTTTATTAATTTAGCTGCTATGCCATCAGAACCCAGAGCTTTCCAATTCTTTAGCCCTATGATTGTGTTTTCAAACTCTTCAATCTTCATGGTTTATTTTCTGAACTAAAGGCTCCGTTCCTTGAAATATTTTGGTATGTATTGGATTGTTTGGTGCTGTTCATTTAGCACATCAACAAAATAGTCTTTCCATCTTTCAACTTTACTTTATGAGTCCATTAGTATTTGGCCATCTTGATCCTTAATGATCTTACACACCAGATTGAACTACTTGAAATGTTTTATTGTTCTGAAGAAATTCCTTACTCTGCCTTGACTATGGTCATTCTCTGTATATTCTCTGTATTTTTTAGTGCATTGTTTATGAATTTTCTTTTTTCTTGCTGTAAAAACTTTCTTGCAATTTTTCCACTCTGCTATGAAAAGTTCTTGACTTAAACTATTATAATAATATATTATTAAAGTAATTTATTTTACTTTTACTTCTACTGTAGATTAATGTAACATTTGAAAAAAGTATTGCATTGATTGTATTATTAATTCCATTATATTTTTATTTTATTTATATAACTATATAATATATATATGTATATTACGGGCAAAGTAGAAAATCGAGCATTGTGCACAATGCCCGATTTCAAAGGGCAAAGTTGGAATACGTTAATATTGCCCGGGCATTTTTTACAGTGCCCAAATGTAACTGGGCACTGTAGATTAAATATTGAATACAAAAAAAATGAAAAAAAAAAATCTTACAGAAAATATCATTAACTTGCACAGCTTTTTTTAATATTATTATCTAAAAGTGGTTTGATATGAATGAAATAAAATTTATTTTTAAATTACAATTATTTTGATAATTTTATTTTGATTGATTATTAAAAAAAAATAATGAAAGGCTAGCATTATTTTACATTATTCATTACCACATATACACCACTATTATGGCATTTTGAATTGCAAAGTCTACCAGATTTTTTACATTTACACCAGTTGGTCTTACACAATGTATTGAAAGTACACCTTATTGTAAGCTAGGTCACCTAAATTAGAAGATTTTTAGAGATATTTAGATATTATTATATCTAAGTATAGTTTTGTAGTGATATTGTTAAGTGTAAAATATAAATGCAATTTGCTATAAATGTGCGCTGTATTTAATTCACTATGCCCACTTGAATCTGGGCAGGGTAGATTGCCCAGGCAATCTAGTACAATGCCCGGTCAATGTATGAACAATTTGAGTATTTAAAGTATCATTNTTACATTGTCCAAAATGTTCGGACATTATGCACAGTGCCTGGGTATTATTATACAATGTCCGAATTTCCTACTTTGCCCGTAACATATATATATATGAGTGGTATTATCAAAAACACAAAATCTCAAAAATTACTTAGTCAATGAAGCTAAAGTTTGATAGGTATGTAATATATATTTAGAAGATGTCTGCTAAGAAGGGGTTTTGCAAAATTCAGCCCCTAAGGGAGCTAAAATAGTTAAAAGAGGTAAAGATGGAAAACATTACTTTTCTGGTCAGGCTTTTA
Source organism: Aphis craccivora (assembly GCA_009835225.1). Lineage (NCBI taxonomy): Eukaryota > Metazoa > Arthropoda > Insecta > Hemiptera > Aphididae > Aphis > Aphis craccivora. The sequence continues at coordinate 10,464 of VUJU01003807.1, read as the reverse complement.
AAATTAGTTAGAAGTGGCTTGTTTAAAAGTTGATTCTGTATATACATTTCCATATATACCATATTATTACACTTTTAAATAAGCTGTGTTCCTTAAATAAATTCAATTAATTGTTTGTAATAGAAAATACATGTAAAATTAGTTTCAAATTTCAATTACATTGGTCTGTAGTACGTGTATCTTTATTTCATTTATTTTGAAAAGAGAAGAATATGGTTTTTATCTCACCTATAAAATTTTAATTTCTGGAGATGATCCTTTTTCCAAATAACCCATTCAATTTAAATTTAATTTTTCTTTAAAATTAATATTAATTAATCTTAATTATAATAATGACTTCTTTTATGGAAAGATTTTATTAAAACAAAACAGAAATTCATAATATCTCTTTTTTGTTAAACTATATTACCTATAATATTATGTTTTAATAATAAATATGAACAATCTTTAAATTGTATTTATAAGCTCGATTTACTTTCTGAAGTAAGAAATATTTTTCCAAAACATTATATTGTTAACTTGTATCTCTTATTCAATGAATTTTTAATTCAAATTTATTTCAGAGCACAAAAAAAGATCAAATGAAAACCCCAGCTGTAGCAACAGTGATGCCTAATACGAGTAATAATCAACTTATTACTCCTACTACTCATAATCACAATACTTCATCTATTTCTCAATCTCTACAATCAAATCAATATGATGATTTTTCTTCCCAACCACATCAATATGGAAGTCAGGGGAATTTCACCAATCAACAATTGAACAATTATAATCAAAACTATAATTCTTCTTATTGGAAAGAAGGTGGACATTTTTACCGAGGTAATTCAGAATATTATCAACCTAATCGAAATACAGAAACAAAAAGTCAATACCCATACCCTCAAGATCCTAGACTAGAAGTTGGAGAAATAAGAATGGTAAAAAGTGAGCCTAGTTATCAAAATTATGAAGAAACCAGTTTTAGTGGTTCAAATGATCAAAATATTTATCAAAGTCGTGGATTCAATCAAGAGACTACACAAGGAACACAGGAATCCGAACAACCTATATCCAACCAAGGTTTTTCTCCAGATGTCCAAAAAGTGAATCAAGGTCATTTCCCAGCTTTGGGAATAAATCAAGAAATTATACCTTGTCAAAATATTTTAAATATTCCAGGATTGCAATCTGATAATACTGATCAAATGTCAATGTCAAAACAAAAACCAAAAAATGTTCGAAATCGAAAACCTACTATAACTAATAAACAAATCCAAAAAAATCAATCAATGATTGTAGCTAATTCAAGAGTACATATTGATAATAATTGTAACGATAATGATAACATAAAAAACCAACATATAATATCTAATTCGAAAGAAGTATCATTTAGGGAAGCATTTAATCAAGGAAATAGCCAAGAAGTCCTTTCTAATAGCAATCAAGGATTGTTTACAAACAGTCAAGATATTTTAACAAGTACTAATAAAGGAATATTTGGGAGCTCTTCAAGAAATAATGAAGATATTCAATTTAATAGTAACCATACATCTTTAACAGAAAGTAATAAAGGTATTTATAGTAGTGGCTTAATAAAACAGGGAAATGACAATAATACTGGTATGGCTATTAGTTTTGAGGGTATATTTGACAACAATCGAATTATGTCAAACCAGCAGAAACCCATCTTAAATCATCAACGTGTACAAAATTCTATTCCAAGCAATATAAATTCACAGAATATTAATAACAGCTTGAGTAATAATCAAAGTACTTTGAACAATCAAATTATTCAAAATCAAGTGACTAATCATCAAATAATTGACAATCCAAGATTAATGAATAATAATCCTGTTAATCAAGGAGTTAATAACCAAAGAATGCTGTTGTGTGATTCTAATAATCAAAGTCAATTAACAAACAGCCAAGGAGCTCAACCTTCTCATTCAATGACTTTATCACACGAACATCAAGAACTCAATCAAACATTTGTGAATCAGCAACAACAACAACTGCAACACCAACATCAACAGCAGCAGCAACATCAACAGCAGCAGCAACATCAACAGCAGCAGCAACATCAACAGCAGCAGCAGCAGCAACAACAACAACAACAACAACAGCAGCAACATCAACAGCAGCAGCAACAACAACAACAACAACAGCAGCAGCAACACCAACAACAACAGCAACACCATCATCAACATAATCAAGAACAACAGCAGTATCAAAATACAGATAATGTATTAGCAAATAGTGGCCAGATTTCAATTAGAGAATCATTCTTGAACCCTGATAATTCAAGTAATAACTATAACAATTACATGTTAGAATCCAGTCAACATATAACTAATCAGAATCATAATTATGGAACTATGCTACCTGACTCCTCATTTCAAAATCCAAATATATTGACTGATCAAATGTTACACGATCAAGAAATGTTGCTAGCTAATGATCAGGCAATGTTAAGTGTCCTCAACTCCACAACTGATGCTAATGAACAGGCTTTATTGTATAATGCTATGGTTGGTCAGCCTGATGGACAAAGTTTGCTTGGTCTTTTAGAGCCACCAAGTATGTTGAACAATCAAATTAATGAATATCAACCTGTGTATGGCCCACTGCCATCTAACATCAAACCTGGGTTACCTGGAGGTGCTAAGACAGATCCTGAATCTAATCAATATTCAAGAGCAACAAATATACAACAAATCACTGGAAGAGGAGTCGGTTTAATGTCTGGAGCTCATAATCAAAATGAAATGAAGATGTATTCAGAACCTAATCATTTTAATGTTTCAAATTCTAATGAACCCTATTCAAGATATTCAAATTATTCATCTATGTATCCTCCATACACTCCAAGTTCTAGTACTCCATTGGGTAGTATATCTGATATACTAGATAACATTCCTGGACCTGAACGTACATATCAACCACCTGAACGTAAAAATCCTGCACCTTGCACTATGACTAGCCAAGATGTAAATCCTTTACCACCATTTCGTTCGTTAGACAATAAAACTAAGTATGAATATGGTGGAACCGGCAATAATATAGACATTGATCAATCTCATGATGAGAAAAGTACTTCATTTTCTATAAGCAAAGAACCACGGTCTTTAGAAGATACAATGGATCCAAAAATATCAACACTAGAAGAAGGTGAAATTAAAAATCCTTCACTTTTAATAAAAAGTGGGAAAGAAGAACCAGGAATACCGTATGATTGGGTAAGTTATTACATAATTATCAATTTTCAACCTATTATAATTAATAATATTATAAAATAATCAAATGGTTTTCAGGCGAATGAATTATTTAATGATTATGTACCTGGTATGATTGAAGCATCAGCAAAGATGTCATTATTATTTGCTATCGTTGAAGAATCTGTTAGAATAGGTGATCGTGTTTTATTATTTAGTCAATCATTATTTACATTAGACTTAATAGAAGAATTTTTGCAACGAAATAAAATACCTGGAAAAGATGAAAATTGGTGTCGAAATTGTGATTATTATCGTAAGTGCAATATTGTTCAAATTTTTATTTAATTTTATTATAAGTTTTAGTTAATTAAAAAATTAAAACAACTATTGCTAAATATTTATAAGAAAATTTTAGATACATATTTTAATTTTAACCTACAATTATTATATTATTTAAATAGTATTAAGATAATTGTCTATTAATATTTATTATCATACTTATTCAATAGTTTCAAAATTAATAATTAATAATTCATTAATGTCAGGTCTTGATGGCAGTACCTCTGCATCTGAACGTGAAAAATTAATCAATGATTTCAACATCTGTAATACGGTGCATTTGTTTTTGGTATCAACACGTGCCGGATCATTGGGTATTAATCTGGTTGGAGCTAATAGAGTAATTGTGTTTGACGCATCATGGAATCCTTGTCATGATACTCAAGCTGTATGCAGGGTTTATCGATATGGTCAACAAAAACCATGTTTTGTCTACAGATTAGTAACAGATAATTGTTTAGAAAAAAAAATCTATGATAGGCAGATAAACAAACAGGTAATGGCAGATCGTGTTGTTGATGAATGCAATCCAGATGCCCATTTGTCTATCAAAGAAGTAACTAATTTATGTTGGGACGATGGAGAGTCTACACCAATCAAAGATTTTTCACCACTTAAAGATAGTTATAGTGATGTAGTCATAAAATATATTGTTGAGAATCTCAGTTCTGTGTTAACCAAGGTAAATGTTACAAATTAACATTGAAATAGAATTCCTCACTCCAATGATTATTATCTTTTCACTTACTCATATAACATAACCAACTTAACAACATATATGTTATAAATCACTTTAATAATTTTTAAGTTAATAACTAATTAATGTCAGTATGTTTTGGTTGTACTTAATACTTTAACCAAAGATAATAAGCTTGAGAATGAAGTTTTCTTTAAATTTAATTTTATTATTGATTTTAAATTATGTTTTCTTATTTAATAATATTTAGGAACCATTTCAACATGAATCATTGTTTGTGGACCGTAAGGACAAAAAGTTATCACAGGCAGAAAAAAGGTTAGCCAAAAGAAGTTATGAAATGGAGAAAAAAGCAAACACCAGACCAATGTATTCATATTATGGTCAAAATACTACATCTTCATTGTATAGGTTAGAATTAAAATATTAAAATATATATTGTTTGTATCGCCTTATTCCATGCAATTATTTATTTTATATAGAAACCAAATGGGTAAACCAATGGCCAGTGTACGCCCAATGCAGTCAATGTCTAATCCATCATCAGTAATGGCTAGCAGAAATGCTCTAAACCGTAGATGGATACCAGCTGAAGTCTGGCAAAAACAAGGAATGAGTGCTCAAGAAATGACTTTACCACTGGGTAATTAATAATATTTTCTGAAACTAATCTACGTCAGTCAACTTCAACAGACCAACTCAGTATTTTATGTTTCTAAAAACAGAATGTTTAATTCTTAATTATATTTTTTAAGATGTTGTAATTCCAACAAATGCTGGTGATCGTGGTTCAATTGTACTGAAAGCTGGTCAAAAAGTGATGGTACTGAAAAGTCCTAAAGGAATTTATATGCAGTTGGAAAGTGGAAAAATAATTGCTATCCGTACATCAGCTAATAATAAACCCAATAACTCAACAATACCAAGCCAGCCATTTATTCCACAACAACAATCTACTCATCCTTCTACAATGACATATAATAGGCCACAGCCACTAGAAAGTAGTTTTAATCCAGGATCCAAAAGTGGTTAGTAACTATAAAATACAATATCTAACTGTATTTTATAAAATTAATGTGTTATTTTTCAGATGCTTCTATGCAACAATTACGAAACCGTTCAAATTTATTAAGAAATAATCCTAGCATTTCAATAACACCTAAAAATATACCGCCATCACCAAGACCTGTTCATTCTCCATCATATATGCCTTCACCTCAGTCGTCTGCTGCTGGTTCACAATCAACATCACCTGCCATACCATCGTCTTCATACCCTCCCAAATTACCGTCTTCAATAACATTAACAAAATTTGATGGACCTCATAAATCATCTGAAATAGGTATACAGGCCGATTCAGCACCTAATTCATGTTATGGACCTAGATATCCACCAGAATATCCGAGATCATTTGATAAATATCCTGTTAGAAATGAATATCCCCCAAGATTGCCTCAATCTTACAATAATAATTATCCACCGCAATATCACCGTCCCCCTTCTTCGCAATAATGCAATAAAAATTCATCGTTTTTATTTTAAGACTTAGTTTTATATGTACATTCAACAATGTAAGTGTATATAATTTATGTATATTATTTTTAGACATTTTATCCTAAACGAAATATGTTATTTTGTACAATTTTTTTTACAAAAAAGAGAAAAAAATAAAAAAAAATGTTTAAACTCGAGCAAAAATAACTTGTCAGTATTTTCCTAAACTATTTAAAATTTATACTTTGGATATTTAATACTATCAAGCATTTTTTTTTTTGCATGTTCCTGTTCTTCAAAATTATAATTATTAAAAATTATGTTTAAAACCATAAATTAATTTTTATAATTAATCAGTGTGAGTAGCAGAATAATAATTGATAATAGACTTATTAATATTTTAAATATGTTTATATTATTGTTTAGTTCATGTTTGTTGACATTGTTATACATCTTTTTTTTTTTTAAATTGTCAATCTAAGTTATTTAAAAATATATATTTATTATGTTTTCTATTTCAAAATTATACTACTTTAAACGAGCATATAAGTAATTATAAACTATAGATATTTAGGTAAAATGTAAGTGTGTTTAAAAAAAAAAAAATAGATAAAACTTAAATTAATACAATTTATGATGGTCATTGTTATTTAATTCCTTAAAAAATAATCTTGAATTAATAAATATTAATTTTAGTCAGATGGTTTTATTATTTTAGAGATATAAAGAATTATAAGGCTTGCTGATGGGCTTACAATTGTAACCACTATGCCACACCATCCTTATAATGATTATAAGAATATAATTGGTGGTAGGGGATATAAATATTATGACCTAGAGTTAATGTCACTCTAGAGTACAATGCATAAAAATAAATATAGATTACGCTATAGATTGAAATTATTAACATGTTCTTAGTCTTCATAATAATATAATAGGTGAAAATATTGTTCAACAAAATAAAAACAATTCCAACTTTATTATTCATACAATAACACCACAAAGAAATTAAGAAATAATAAAGTGTATAAAAATTTAAATGACAATATTGTTCTGGTGTTTGATACAAAAACTGAACTTATAAATAAATGCATTCAGGCAAAATAAAATAGTAATAATAAAAGATCTTTTTTCTTTATTCCAGAATAAATAAATTATTCCAGTAAAACAAAATAACATAAATTCTAGTCAGTTTGTATACTTGCATTAGACTAATCACTACATCTCTGTTAAATTTAATAAGCTTTATGAAACTTAACAAATACAAAATATAATGTCATTGAGTTTTTTTTTTTTTTAATTTTAAAACTACTATGTATATTTATAACATACTTATTTGTACACAATTCATTTTTCTAACACCACTTGACTATTTTAAAAATATTTTAGTAATAAATTATTGAATAAATAATCTAATACTGTTTATCGTTGCTATATTTATTACAACAAAACAAAAATAAAAAATAAAAATGCATAAATAAGCTATTACAAAATTATACAACATATTAAAGGCAGTGGGAGGGTATATAGTTAAAGTAGTATTTAAGTAATTAGATTATATTTTAAGTAAAATTTTGCAAGTCATTTACATGGTAACACTTATCTAAACTACTAAAAATCAATGTCAAACATTTTGTCATCAAATTTAATTTATTATACGTATATATTATAATTTATATTAGCTTAAAAATAATTAAATTAGTGTGCAATTAAGCTTCCATAATAATAACCTTTGGTTTGTGTAGTTTTGAAACTAATACAGTTTCAGTAATTAGTTATTGAATAAAACAGATCTATTTAATAAACGCCTTCCATAAAGGACGCATCAAAATGTAAAATTAACAAACGCATAAAAGCCATCTCTTTACGAGCATTGTCAAATATTACTCGAGGATCAATTGAAGTACAACGTAAACAATTAGGAGCCATAACCATAGCCAGGTTACTAGCATCCATTTTGGTAACTTGAACAACTTCAGGTTTGGTAAACAATTGTAGGAAGTGAATAAGGTATGCCAAAACAGCTTTATTTATAGGTGGTAATCGATGAATAATAGCAATAGCACGGCGAGCATCTTGATGAGCTGCAATACACTCAGCATACATGTGATCAGGTACAAGAGGCTCATATAATTCACGATACCATAGTTTTAATAAAGATGCTGGAGTATGTGCATCAGTCAACTCTTCAGATCCAGGAACTTCCCATACATCTAAACGACTCTTAAGGGTCATAACTTCGTCCATGTCCGCTGGTACTCTATAAAATATATTAGATATAATATAAAAATAAGGAATGTATAATATTTAATAAATATTTATAAACTATAATATCTCTAGTCTGTCTCGTGCAAAAAAGGTACCATGCAAGGGTGGATTTAGGTATGTGGTGGCCCCTGGGCGGAATGCATTGTGGGGGTCCCTTATGCAGAAACAAGAATGTATATATCTTTATTAAAATATCATAAAATTGTGGGGGCCCTGGGCTGCAGCCCACTCAGCCCTCCTCTAAATCCGGCCCTGGCACCATGTCTCAATGTTAATCAAGAATTAGTGTACATCCCTAAGCTATACAATGCCTAGTACTGCTATAACATTGGTCCAGAAACAGTTAGTAACTCAATCTACATGTGTAAAACGTTACGTTTCTTTGGTGAGACAAATTATACAATATTATAGTTAATAATAATAAGATTTTATTTATAAATCTAATTAATAATAGGTATTGTTTTGGTTAGGTACCTACCTAAATATTCCTTCTGTTTGATCGCCTCTATGCCTCAGTACTAGTTCAGATAATGTAGTTTGTACCCATGGTAATTTATAGTTTGGAAAGCGTTCTTTTTGAAGATCAATAACTTCAGTGATTGTATTTCCAAAAAGACTAGGCCTGAATATTTGCATCTGATAATAAACAACAATATATTATAAATACACTAACTATTAAGTAAATATGATTAAACACAAAATCAATCTTACTCTAGCTTGTTCAATATCTTCCAATGTTGGTCTTCGAACTGCTTTTTTACCATCTACACCCATTCTGTGTAATCTTTTAGTGGCCACACTAGCATAATGGCTTACTTGGACGTGAACAGGCCAACGACCAACTTCAGTTGCATAGCTATCTAAACCTGGATCTCTATGTCTTTCCATGTAACTTTCTAAGTATTTTTGTAATTTAGGAGAAGGAGGGAAAAAAGATAAACAAATTGCCAAAAGTTCCCATCCACGGCGTAAGCTTTCTCTATAAATGATAGAATTTGATAAATATATGATAAAAATCTTTACTTATTTAAATATATATTTATACTTTCTAGGATTTTCTGTTGTTTGTCTACATATTTGTATGTATAATTCATCTCGGAGGGTTGGTTTCATAAAACCAGTCATACATATTTCTAAAGCCACACTGTTTAGTGTCATTCCTAATTTTGCTTTGCGATCACTCATATAGGTTTGAACTAATTTAAATAAATCACAAGCTTCTTTTTTCAATGCTTTGTCAGATAGCACTAACATAGGTTTACGAATTGGATCCTATACAAATTTCAATTAATGAAAAACCAAAATGTAAATTTTGTTTAAAAAAATTATAAATTGTTTAGTTTTACCTTGGACCATGAAAGCATGTCTCTTACTGAAAATTTTTTTCGGAAAATTCCCTTCTTGTGTATATTTAGGTTATCCTGGGCATATTTTTCAATATCACTTTCAGAGGTAGTTTTCTTATCTCGATTCAATAAAGTTCTGGAGGTCTATAAACACAGTTTAAGTATAAGAATAATGTCATTATGATTTCATTCAAATTGAAGATGTTTCACACTATTATTCTAATAGCATTTGCAAAAGCATAAACCTGTTCGTAGTAATAGGCTGGCGAACATGATCGAGCATCTTGAGATAATGATGGGTGAAATACACCGCGATTTGAGTTTGCATAACGAGCCAGCATAAACTAAAAGCACACACAAAAAAAAAAAAACAATAGCTAACATGCAGAAAGAGAAGAAATTAAAAAAAAAAAGTATAATGTATGTAAAAGTATTACCACTTCTATGCTTAGATATAAGTATAGAACTATAAAATATATAATGATACAATACAAACCAGAAATATATGATTTATCTCAATATTAGCAAAACATGATAAAGTAAATAAAATATCAAATAGATACAAATTAAATTTTTTTTTCTTTATTTGAATTTATATTTGTGATAATATATAACAAATATAGTTTATTAACTTACGAGTCATTTTCTAGATTTATATTGAAAAGTTAATTAAATTAAGGATATATGAACATGTTCACATAATAAAAATTTACTATTTTCATTCTTTATTCAAAAAAAAAAAGGTTAACAACTTAGCATTATATGAGTATATATATTATATAGTATACAATCACTATATAAGATGAGTTTTAGATTTACTTGGTTTTTCGCTTTTTTGTAATCAACTTAACTATTGAAAAAGACTTCTCTTAATTATTTTCTATTATAGTTATATTTTATTAATAAGTTAAACTTATCATTTAAGCAATAACAAAAATTTTTATGTATAATTAATGTTAATTAATTTTGTTTGTAATCAAACTATAAACCAATATGTATATGATATTGAGCTGTTTATTGCAGAATTAGTTAAATTGTAAATAAATGTAATTGATATGGATGTATATTAACTGACATATTTTAAACTATATCATATATATATACAGGGTGATTGATTAAG
>VUJU01003806.1:0-23105 GCA_009835225.1 Aphis craccivora | reverse complement strand
AGTGCAGGAGCACCTAAGACCAGCCAAGATTTCCACACCAAACATTGCGAGTGACAACTAAGCTGTTTCCTTTTTTATTTAATTGAAATCGATCAGTGTTATTTAATTTAAATCTGAGTGTTCAAAATAATATCCTTTTTCTTTCACACCTATTGCGTCAACTGCATATCCAGTCAGCTGCGAATAAGGTAAGGTGCATGCGCATCAATATTTACATAATCACGTAATTTCACATAGGTATCACACTTTATTTACACAATTTATTAATTTTAATAATCAATATATACATTTTACTAACGGTATACTTGGTCATTCTCGAATTACGACCTCGAGAGCCCTCCGACGATCAGGAGGAAGGTAATCGCGCAAATTTAAGGAAATTTGAAATAATATAAAATATATTAAAAATAATTTAAAATATAACTTATAGTAAATACGGCATTCATTCAAGGCTTGTGTCCCTTGTGTTTGCCGAGAAACTATTTGAAAACCCAATACACACCTAACACACAGATTTTTATTATTTTAAAATAATAAAAATCTTTAATATTTTTAATTTTTAATTTAATTTTTTTTTTTTGCGTTACCTACCTATTACAAGATCGATTCATAAAAATAATAAAATATACTTGTTTGAAAAACTTACCCAATACATCGTAATTGATACTTTTAAATTTAACATTGAATTGTGGATAACCTAAAAAAAAAAATGCTTATGATATACAATATTATATTTTATTTTACCTATCAATTGTTAGATTTTGAAATAATTCATTGACTTGACAAAAGTTAAAATAGGTACCTATCAATTTTAAATTTTGAACGGAGTAATCAATGTATTGATTTTACAACAATATGCATGCGTTTTTTTGTGTATAGTAGAAAAAATACTTTGATTTTAAACTTTGTGGCTGGTTTTAAATAGAAAATTAGATTCAGTTTGTACTTTAGAAAGCTAAAATTAAAATTCTCAGTATTTTTAAAATAACATGTAAGTAATTGGAAAAACAAACAAAAATTAAGCAAAACTGGAATTTTTATGCGATCGAGTTTTTTTTTAAAAAAATAAATTCTTTTTTTTATAATTTAGGTAATTCAAAAAGAAATTTCAATACATTATATAATTTTCAAAATATTTGAAAACTTTTAGAGTTAGGTATTTATAAATATTTTTCATTCTTTCATTTTTTTTTATTATTATTATTATTGATGACAATTATTTTCTAGATAATAATGCTTACAAATTTAATACAATGTTAGCTCCTCATCAATTATTTTTTTTATTTATTAACAAATATCAAAAACTTTGTCTCAACCTTTTTTATAAACACTTAAATTTTTAATTTTGACATAATTCTGATAATATAAAGAGTTATCAAATTATTACATTTTTAGAAATTCATAAAAATTTTGAATACAAAGTTCTGTTTATAATTTTCAATCTATATTAAAAATATATATACAATAATAATAAATAATATATGTATTCGTTTTTTACTAAGTTGGCATTTTTACGACAATGTAAATATTCACCTGTAAAATAACAATTTGTGTTATAATTAAAAATGAGTTCCTACCATAGACTTATAATATTATATAGACCGCGCATTAATGAAATGTATTGAAGCCAACATATTATGTGCGAGAGAAACAGACTATAAGAATTACTTTTCCAGGGATATTATAAAAATGTATATTAAAATCATAGAGTATAGATAAGAATTCGGCATTATTATCAATGGATAAATTGGTTATAAACTCCTTGAAAAAGTAATGTCACGAGCCTAATTAGTATAATAAATGCGCGGTCTATATTATATTATAAGTCTATGGTTACCACTAACCGTAGTTTTTTAAAATACTTCAATTTTTTGGAGTTATTGATAATTTAAAATTCGAATTAGTTTATTTGTTTTACTAATAGAATTGTCAATAAAAAAATTTCACTTGGTTAAAAAAAAAAAGGAAAAGTATTTCAAACACATTGGCACAACTTTTTTTTTTATAATTATTTGAAATTCAAATTTTTACAAATTCAACATAGTCACAAAAATGTAAAAACTATTTTGAAGTAAAAAATACTAAAAATGTATAATAATATGACGTGTATCTTTATACCAAAATTTTGAACAATTAATACAAAGTTTTTCAAAAGTGCAAAGAGTAGTTTATACTTTATACTCTTAACTAAATTTAAAATCTAAACAATATTATAAATACATTTTTTATAGGTATATATTTGAACATTTATTTTTTATTACATTATTTTTAAAAAGATATTTACTATAAGTGTAAGTTTTGTAAGGTATTAGTGGCTTAATAATATATACTGGAATGAAGAGACCATCCAATGAAGCCACTTCGGCGTGGCTTGTGGCTTCGACACCACTTACGTTTCAGACGTTCCTTGGGGTCACCCGAGTTGTAGAAGGTAGCTAGTTACTCCACGAATGGATTGCGATGGCTTTGGATATGAGCGTTGGATTTTGTGTAAGGAATAAGGAATGCTGATGACTTTGGAGACAAGGGAGATAGACAGATCAGTGTGAACAGTGTGATTTGGAATAGTATGGTTAGATATTTGCAGAGGTACTTTGACTGGAAAGTTTGAATATTAATAATTTAATAGATTAATATTTTGTTTCGGAGATTTTTGAGTTTTGGAGAAACCGAAGTATCGGAATTTATTATTAAAAATGAGTCATTTATTGATGATATGAGATGTCTAAAATGTATTTAAAAATATAATTAAAATTGAATATTACAGAATAGCTTAATGTCTTAGTGATTAATAATATTCAAATAAATCAATAAATATATAAATTAATTATTATAGTTTCAATAAGGTTCCTTATGACACCAGTAATTTACACCTACACTCTTTGAAGCACATTCAGTAACAGTATTTGATAACTTATTTAAGCGCCAAATTATATGGAATTAGAACAAAATATCAATTCAACTCAATTCTGAATTCATAAATAAACTCAACTGGAAAGTAGACTGGACAGTACTGGAAATTCATCAAACATAATAACAGATACACAAGGTATTCATTATTTTCTAGAATACACAATTATTATAGTTTTTCACTTACCTTTTTTATAATTCTCGAACAAAGATTTAGATATTCGTTTGAAAACTAAAAGGAGAGATTAATAAATGATTAAATAGTAATTACTTATATAATTATGTAATTTTAATAATTAATGACTCATTATATTCCGTGACACGAAACGTGATCGAATTTCTCCATAAACCAGCCAGTAACAATGGATTCAAAAACTGCTCCTAGCCGTTTAGTCCATTTAGTATTTAAATTATTATTTTATAGATATTACTCATTTTATAAAAATTTACACCTATGATTTAATATACTCCACATTAAATAATATATGACTACATTAATTAAAAAACTTACTTATTTTTTTGTATAAATTATAAATATGATCGCTTATCTCAGATTGTTTTGGGAAAACTGAAAAATTGAATTCACTATTAGTCTATTACTTTTGTCAAACTAAAAAATTACTACGTATTTATCAATTATTTTAAGAACTTTTTTTTAAATTATATTATTCGAATATTAATATTTAATTAAGAACTTATTTAAAGCTATTTTTTATTTACTGTTAAAACCATTTGAGTGGATGCATAAAAACATTTTCATTACCTAAGTTATAAATACTTACAAATATTTTCAATTCTTTCATAGAATTGCGAAAGGGTTTCTGACATTTTTGGATACACTGAAAAATTACATTTTACTACTTTAAAATTATTCAGTATTATACTGAATAGTTATTATATATTCAGTATTTGAGCCATGACCAATACAAATTATATATGCATGGTAGGTAATGAAAATATAAGTTATAATTAATTATAGAAAAAAGTGTCATAACACTAGATATTAATAATTAAAATGAATTTCTTGAAGGCAAGACATGTGTATGTTGTGAAATATAACTAATATAAGTAGTTTGAAAAAAATTCCGACAAACAAAGGAAGCAAATAAAATATACCCCACAAAAGACTTAGTACAACGAAGAGGAACTCTTGGCTAAATTTATTTCATAATTTAAAGGAATATTATACTCTTGGAAAATAGAGGATTAGCCATCATAAAAGAAATTAGCCCCTACAGTCGATTTGCTAGATATTGTTATGGACCATATACTGTCCGTACAGATATTATATATATATAGTGTGATATCGCATTTTTACATATACCTAATAATTAATACAGGCATGTTAGGATAAGAGATTGTGAAATATCTAATTAGTAAAATAATTTAACAATTTAAGTAGAAACACACGTCTTTTTGTTAAAAGTCGAAACTCGATGTCTTTTCGATAAGAATCATGTTTTAGAATACACAAACAGTCTTTTCGGGACCCCTCGTATCACGGAGTCATCACCTACTCTTTTATTACAAATCATATAATATAAGGGAGACTAAAAGCTCGGCAGACGGTTACACAGACGATAGGGATATCGCTGACACTCAGAGGCAAGTCGTAGCACCACTCACACAATATTTTAACGTACGCTTCCCCAACCCCACCCATTTCAAATTTTCCAATTTTTTTTACGCCAATATTTAGCACGTGATATGCATGAATTCGCACGACCGTTCCCAAAATTTGTACAGCACTGGTTTTCCCCTGCCCTGAACATGGAAAATTGAGTTTTCCGGGCAAACCGGTGCCATACGGATTTTGGGAACGGTTGTGCGAATTCATGCAAAGTACGTGCTAAATATTGGTGTAAAAAAATTTGAAATGGGTGGGGTTTGGGAAACGTATGTTTATTATTTTTCAAAACAAATTATCCATTGGATCTATAATTCAATTTTGTTTTTTTTTTTTTAAGTGAATTTGACTTGATATCTAGTTAAGTACTTATAATAAGGTAATGTAATGCAATATTAGCAGAGAATTTATTTTTGTTTATATTTTTATTTAAGAAACTCATTTCTTAGTATTTAATTGATTCATCAATAGTTAACTGTACATTTATGTTAAGAGGCTACAGGAATTGACAAGTTATCAATGATAAACATAATTGAACCTCAGCTCTTTAAATCTTAAATTGAAATTAAAGTTATTATTTATATATTTTTAATATATTAAGCTTTGTAAGTGCCATTATTTAATAATTTTTAAAAATAAAATAAATTTAAAAAACTTAAAAAATTGTAATGCTATGTATAAGTTTTGAATGTGCATAGTCATTTAGTAAGTTTTTTAATAGAATAAAAATTGGGTGCACAAAGTATGAAGAGTATATTAAATAGATGTAATGCAAACTTTGAAAAAATATGTAGTTAGACAGAAATGAGCTGGTATATTCATACTTAATAATTACAATAAAACAGCTTTGAAAAATATACCTACCAACGCGATTTTAGTGATTTAGATTTTAAGTTATCATTGATAACTTATCAATTCCTGTCATATAATACCGGATGACGTCATAAAATTATTGATGACTTCATACAATAACGATGACGTCCCGACACACAGGGAGGAGATTAGTCAGTCGTATTTAGAACAGAGCATCATACATAACGTATGTTTAACCAGAGCATTTTATACTTATGTACATTTAGTGAAGTCAACAACCAGTACTAAAATCTAAATTATTAATAACTAATCGTGCGTTAAATTTGTGTTGGAACCACGGTTCCATAACAGTATCTACTATTTACTTAATTATATGCCTTAACTTAATGATAATAAATTAATGATCCTCTTAATACAAACAAACAATAACTTATATTTAAACAGAAATTGATAATTTTTGATTATTCTATTAATCATATTTTACATTTATGAATTATTATAAGCATAAATAGAATACAAGAATAAAAAATATATTACATAGGTAGGTAGGTACCTAATAAATATTATTAACTTACTTCTTTTTGCAAAAAAACGATCGTATACTTGATGGAAATCTTTAAATATATAAATATTAAATATGTATAATGCATTGATATAATAATATACACATATCATATAAACAAAAGTTAAAATAAATTATTTTATCATAAAAAAAAAACATTGATACAAACTTTTCATATCATTAACCTATATCTAATTTACTTTAACTAATCACTATATAAGTATATAATAGTAACACATTAATTTAAGTATGAACCTATAAACTTAAATACCCAACCAGTATACCAGGATTTAAAAGTTCAATATTTTAGTTTTTACAAATTGGATACCACTATATTCTTGAGTTATGAATAGTGGACCAATTCGATAACTGTGTTTTGTAATGAGTTAAAAATAAGGTATAAAATTATAGTTATGAAATGGTATTTAAAATGTTACTTATTTTTAATGTTTATCTTTAACTTATCACTTCGTAAGATATGTTACGGGGTTGGGAAAGATAGTTTTTTCTTTTGAACAAATTGATATGTGGAAGATATTTATTATGTAAATTTTCACTTCCCTTTTTGAATGACTTGAGATTTGGTGTTATGTTTGATGTGCCTTGATGTATTGGATGCTGGATGACCAGGATGGAAAGAGGTATAAGAGGATATTATTTTCAACAAGTCGAAATATGTGATATTGAAATTAATTAATTTATTTAGACTTATAAAAATTTTGACAGAAAGAAAGATCATAGATTTAATAATACAGTGTTGGTAGATTGAGCCAAATGGGGCGGAATGGGCCGACATAGCGGGATGGGCGGACATAGCGGGATGGGCCGACTGGGCCAATGGTATCGACTGAGCGCGGGATAGATTGTCGTTTGCCCTTATATAGATACGATATGCCGCCTTTATGATATAATTTTGAGATTGCAGCGTTGCTCATCATTAGTATCTTATTTAATTATTTGTACAGCTGCAAAGATTGTGATTATTTCTTAATCTACGAGTAATTTTATTTTATTGTTGATTAATTTAGTCCATGATAATATATATTCTGTTAAGTATTCTATGTTTGTGCAGCTGTACAGACAATTTATTATTTATTTTGTTAAGTCTAAAAGGCATGTTAATGAATAAAGATATCTGATTTTCTAATTTATGTTTGTGCAGCTGTATGGATATTTTTATTTTATTAAAATATAAATAATGATATATACTAATGTACTAATGTATATATCATTACAGTTTTTCCCGAGTATTTAAGACCATTTAATTACCAATTTTAACTCCATATCATTATCCGCATACTATATATTTATTTTATTATAAGTTATATAATAGTTCACAATTTGAAACATAAATTCATTAAATAGTTCATATAAATTAAATAATTAAAAATTTGCATATAACTATAATATTAATATAAGTAAATATAAGTTTTCTCCTCATTGCTTATATAATATAATATTATGTAAAAAATTGTGTAGTTAAATAGTATAATTAATATAATATGATAATATAAAACAAAAATTAACAATATTTACTAAAGTTACTACTAATATGATAAATTATGAAGTAATTCTATACATTTGTTAAGAGTCCTTCTATATTTTGTTCTTGTAATAACCAGAGTGTAATTTTTTTTTATGAATCTTAAAAGAGTTGCTCTGTTTAATTTCTAATGGTTGTATATTGTAAATTTTTGGACCAATATATAAGTATGTGGATTGTGTTAATTTTTTGTGCATAGTTGGTACTTTAATATTAGATATTTGTCTAGTATTATGTCCATGTTCAGTTTTAAAAGTAAGTTTATTTTTAATCATATAAATTACCGACTTAATAAATAACCTAATAAATTCTGAGCCATGTCAATCATACCGAGTGTGCTAACATTTTGTAGTAATATTTTATGGTCTATAGTATCATATGTTTTTGCTAGATCTAAGTGAACAGTTGTACATTTTTTTTTTTCGAAATAATTATAAATATAGCTTGATACTGTAGCAATTGCTTGTTCAGTATTTTTACCAGGTCTAAAACCAAATTGGGCACATGATAGAAGATTATTACTTTTAAGGTAATTTACTAATTCTTTTTTAATAATTTTTTCAAAAGTTTTGGCAATATTTGATATTTGTGAGATTGGGCGATTTGTCACCTTTTTTATGTATTGGTGTTATTACTGAAATTTTAAAGCATTCCGGAAAAGTAGATGTTGCTAAAGCTAAATTAAAAATGTGTTATAATGGTTTAATCAATAAATATATATTTAATTTGAGAATTTTTACTGAAATTCCATTTAATCTTGGAGAAGAATCATCTTTCAAAGCCTTTATTGCTTTTATAATTTCTTCATCATTAATTTAGCTAAATTTATTAAATGATATATCTGTAGTATTTGAGGTTAGTTGTTCGTTATATGTATTCTATATTATGTATATTTTGTCTTATAAGTTTTATTTGGTTATACATGTTTTGTGCTGCATTTGTAAAGTGCTCATTAAAATAATTCAATATTTCTTTTGATTTATCTGTGGAATGCATTTTTTCACCAAATTTGTTATTAATACTTTGAATAAAAGAATTTGCTTTAGAATGGTTTGTCGCGTTTTTAATAATTTTCCATTTACTTTATTTTATATACTATATAAACTTAGATATCTTTACATTAACTATCCTAAGACAGCTTAATCATCGAATTATTTCGTTATGAAACAAAACTATTATAAGCTGGTACAATACGTTTCTAACTTTGGTTCAATAATATAACTAACTTAAGTTAAAAAAAAAAAAACATAAATATATGTAAATTAAATAAATACGTACCAGCATCCATTGACATCCTACTATCAAAATGTTCTTGACTTTCAAATGGTCTAGGAAATTCTATAAGAAGAAAAAATAGGAAATTAGTTAAAAATTTTACGTGTGACCTAGTTGCCCCAAGCTCTGAACCAAACTGATTTTAATCAATTGGTTCAATTCCCTCAATTCTAACGTTGGTTGATTGGAGTAGTCTGGCCTTCTAAATTAATGGTTTAGAGCTGGGTTAACAACCCAGTCTTGTAAAAAATTATTGTTCAAGAACCAAACGAAATGACTCGAAATAGTGGAGCTAAGAAAAAAATGTAATCTGGAAATCGGAAATATCTTTGGGTACATGGAACGTTTGCACATTATTCATTACTAGAGTGAAACATACTGTAACGTGAAAAATAACTAGGTATACACTCAAGATCGTGTCTATTTAAGAAATTAGGTAACAGGATCCCTAGAAATAAATTATCCTACTATTTTCCATAAAAAATGTGATGATCAACAACAATTCGGCACTGGTTTTACAGTCGACAAGTTTCCAGTACCAGCTATAATAGAATTCTAATCAATTAATCCAAGAATGTCAATGTTAACAATAAAATCACATTGATTTAATATTACAGTAATTAGTGTTCATGTTCCTACGGAGGTAAAACTCATGGAAAAAAAAGACAGCTTCTATAGTGAATTAGAAAATGTATTAGATAAAATACATAACACTGGACTACTGAAGTACTAGTAATTTTAAAATATCTAAATGCAAATATTAGAAAAGAAATAATATTTAAACCAACCATCGGCTACCATAGTTTGCATGAAATAACCAATAATAACGGCCTTAGCTTAATACACTTAGTAACAAGTATATGTTAAGTGATTAAAAGTACAATATTTTCCCATAAAGAATTTCATAAAGGAATACAGAAGTCACCGAATGGGAAGTCTACAAATCAAATTTATAATGTATTGGTCAACAAAAAAATTGCACAACAGATGTTAAACTATATGAGAATCAGACTATGACTGGTTAGGGTGAAAATTTAAGGTCAACTAAAGAAGAGGGTTACCATAAAACTAACAATAGTTAGCAGATATGACACCATCAATTTAAAAAATACAAATAAGGGTTAGGTTAATTAGATTAGGTAAATTTATAAACGCAGTAAAGATATTAATATAGATAGTACAGGTTCTATAAACATACTATGGAGAAGATACAAGATACAATAAAAAAAAACGTCAATTGCAGTTCTTGGTAAAATAAGGAATACAAAATCTTGGTTTAACGAAAAGTAGAAATCTATACCTCAAATAATAAAAAATATAATAAAAGTAGAAATAAAGCAAACTGACTTTTTAAGTACAAAAAAGAGTCTATACTAAAAATATTGTAGAGGAAGCAGAAAAGGATCACAAGGAATACAATATTCACTAATTATAGAAATAAATATATGCAATAAAGGAAGGCTACAAAAAATATGAAAAATTTCTAAAAATTGAAGATGGAAATAACGAAACACTATTTACTGTTCGTTCATAAATCATACAAACGTGGAGGGTGAGGCGGTGGGAATCCAGTTGACACGTACAGAAAGGCAGTTTGACGCATACCTGTTGGTTGCAGTGGCGATTATAAGGGGGGCGATAGGTGATTCGACCCCCCTGGGCTCTTCTTTGATCATATTTTACGTTAGTACTTATATATATATATACTATTTATAATAATGCTCTGGGGGGGTGCCCCATTTTCGCCCTCCCTTTAAACATCATGTTTAACTGCCACTGGTTGGTTGCCGCGTTAGTGATGAGTTGGCGATGATGTCACAAAATATGGTAAAGGAAATTAAATAAAAACAAATGGTTGTGTTTGAGAGATTTATGGTTTTTATTTTAAACAATTTATCAATATTGTGGATGTCGGCAGACGGGGAGAACAAAATAATGGAAGAGGTCTCATGAGAACGGCGTAACGCATATCCGTCGACCATAAGGTTAGGTAGGTTAGGTTAGGTATAAGACTCACTGTCCACTACCGGTTCGCAGTGTTGGCTGGTCGACGGTTCTAGACACGGTTATCGCGCATCGTCGTCGTCCGTCGTCGACTGGCGGTTGATAAGAGAAGCGATTAGCACGGTTTCCGCGTAAAGGCCGCTTGAATTCAAATGCCTATTATGCAGGACCGTGTCAAGGGTATATTTTGAATAGCTCCTCAATTGTAACGACCTTATAAACACCTTTATGTAGATAAGTATAGAACTTAACCTAAATGTATATGAAGCACTATCGAAACAAAAAGTTGAGGTACAAATAAGGCGACTGAAGAACAATGAATCAACAGGAGAGGACGATGTGCTAGGTGAAATTAGGAAGATGTTACAAAAAAAAATCAAGAACGTATAATGTACAGATTAATAGCCCATATCTAGAAAAAAAGAAGAAATACTGGAAAGATGGAATGTTGCAGTTATATGCCCAATTCATAAAAAAAGATAGATAACCCACAAATGTGTAATAATTATAGAGCAATAGTCTTGCTGAATGTGGCCCACAAAGTATTTTCATATTATACATTGCAAAGAATTACGTCAATAGCTGATTCTAGGAGATTCAAAGAGACTACCAAGATGGTTTCAGATCTAACAGGTCAACAACGAATCAGATCTTCAACAAAAGACAGATCTTAGAAAAATTACTGAAATTCAATAAAAGGTTATGTATACTATTTGTATACTTCAAAAAAGCCCACGGTTCTGTTCCCCAACAAGGCCTTTTTAACATATGAAAAAAGTTATAGCTAACTAATAAATTGCATTGAGGCCAAACTGAAAAAATGAAAATTATGATAAAGGTACCTCTTGAAATGAGCCTAAGACAATATTGTCACCAAAATTGTTTGTCTTAATATTAAAGAAGGTAATTAAAAATACAAATAGGAACAACGAAAAAGTATTGAGAAACTCGCTTATAAATACCGCAGCTTATGCGAAATATATATATATAAATAATAAGAGATTCTAAAGAATTAGTAGAAAGAATGTGCAAGAAACTCATGACGATGGCAGGGGAAAGTATAACTGGGTATAAACAATCAAAATATGGATTATATGATGATACGTCACCAAGGCAGAGAAACCAGGACAATTTATGAATTTTGAGAGGCATATGACTATGAGTTACTCATTTGAAGTACTTAGGACACCTACTAAAATAAGACAGACAATGACCTTAAAATGAAAATTAGTTGTACTAGAAGTATAGACTACAAAAAAGCAATAAATGTTTTTTTGGTCTTGGAAAAAAACTGTACTCAAGAGTCATAACAACAAATCTGAATATATAAATGAACATAACCCTGATACAAACTATAATGACATATGACCCAGAAACATGGCCACTTAGGAAAGCAAAAGAAACAAGACTGAAAGTATTTGAGAGGAGAATACTACGGAAAATATATGGCCTATGCGTTGACACTCACACGAGAGAATGGAGGACAAACATAATCATGAACTTGAAGATTTGTTCTAAATTCCGAATATCACAAATTAAATTTAAAAAGGTGGTAGAAGTGGGCAAGATACGATTGGCGAAGAATAGGGTCAAAGTCAGAATAAAAATTTAGAAGAACCCAGTTGGTAAGAGACCTCCACTAGAGATAGAGTTAGATGGTAACCGGCCAAAAAAGCGAAAAAAAAAATAGCGAATGGAAAAATAGCGAATTAAAAATATCGAAAATAAAAATAACGAAACTAAATTATGTCGAAAAGTAATATATCGAATGTTTAGGGGAAAACTCTTGTTTTTATGGTAAATATTAAACAGAGAATAAGAAAAAACTATAGATAATAATATTATCTTTATTAGTCTGTCATTATTATTGTGACTAAAGATAATATCCGTTATCGCTTTTATCGTGAATAGTGTACATCGTATACCTATACCATATGGACATCAAATAGTTTTGTACGACGTTCGACATCGTGACAATCGTTGACTAAGTTTTGGGCTTATTATTTTATTTCTTATATTTTATTTAAACTGTATTTTTTAAATTTGATTTTTGAGTTATGGAATTTATTAAATCTAATAAAAATAAACTTTTACTCGTGTATAATAGTTATACTTATAGAGAGGAAAAAATGTTCAAGGAATCGAAGTATTGGAAATGTATAGATATGCAATGTAAAGGTCGATTAACAACTACAAGTGATAATAAAATTTAAAAAGAGCTTTTAGAGTATAACCACGTTCCAGATATATGCAAGTTAGAAGTAAAAAAAGAAGTCGAGAGAATGAAATTCCAAGCACTGTCGTCACAAAATAACCTTCAACAAATAATCGCTTCATCGCAATTAAATCCAGTGATATCAGGTGCATTACCCGAAATATCTAATTTAAAACACACGTTAAGAAGAGTACGTCAACGTAATGATTGTGCACCGCCGAATCCTCAGTCACTTTTAAACCTCCAAATACCTGAAAGGTATACTTTAACTAAAGATGGAAGGTAATTCATGCAGTACGATAGCGACCCATCAGATGAACGTATTTTAATATTTTTTACTAAAGAAAATCTAGAACTTATGGAAAAATGTAATAATTGGTTCGTTGATGGTACATTTAAGTGCACTCCGACACTTTTTACTCAAATTTACACAATACATGTATTGAAAACCAATTCGTTGATACCTACTGTTTACGCTTTATTACCAAACAAATCACAAAAAGCATATGTACCTCCTTAATCAATTAAAAAAAATTAAATCAACTTTATCACCAAAATTAATTTTGTCAGATTTTGAAATGGCATCAATTAATGCATTTAAAGAAATATTTCCAAATTTAAAACAAAAAGGATGCCATTTCCATTTTTCTCAATGTATTTGGCGTAATATACAAAAAATTCAATATATGGCCCAAAAATATATATCAGATTCGACATTTGCATTACAGATACGGCTATTATTAGCATTAGCATATGTACCAGAAAATCATGTAATAGATGCATTTGAAGAATTAATAAATTCACAATACTACACAGATAACGAAAACATTTTACAACCACTTATTGACTACTTTGAAGACACCTGGATAGGCCGCCCAATGGGTCGAAGAAAAGGTCGTAGATTACAAAGTATTCAATAAGTTTATGGAGAAAGATAAAAAGTTAGATATAGAGTTGGATAGAAATAAATTTGTTTGGCCTCAATGACCAAACACCAATAAAAAAGAAAATCATATTGTATAATCATTTGAATATTTTTTATGTAAAATAAACGTTCTTTTTTTTTTTCATGATTAAAATTACATTTTCTTGACATTTTCGTTTTGTTACATAGAATTTTTTTAACTAATTCATTAAATTTTAAATGATTTAAAAGTATAATTAAATTTAATTTAATATAACATATAACTTTAGATAGGTCGTACTTACTGAGTTTTAACTTCATGAATATATCATTGGAATACATCTCTAAGCCTGAAAAATTCATAAAAATAGCAATACCATTTAATATTTTTCACATTCGTTTAAAAAATAAATTTCCATTTTTTGTGAAATGCAATAATTTTTATCGTAAAATACAGTTACATAATATTTGTTTAAAATAAACTTATTTTTAAAACTAACATTTATTTGTATAACTTTCACTGTTATAAAGATAAATTAAATAACATAAAAATTAACCTAGCCCTATTAAAAATCAAATAGAATTAAAATTGTTTTCAATGGTCTTTAAACTAAATCCAAATCATCTTGTATAATTTTTCCTTTTTTATTTTCTATAAATAATATGCACAGTACAATATGATAAGTAGTATATGACAATCAATAATAATAATAATAATAATAAATAATACCTATCATATGTTTCCAAGAAGTATATTATATAGGTATAAAATAAAACAAATAGTATCATTATATTGGTGAATACTAGTTAACAACTGTTTTAAAATAAATTATTACACATTAATAACTTTTACACTAAAAGAAAAATATATTTTATAACTTTTGTTTCTTAAGTTTTTACCTAAATCTTTAAATCTTATTTGATTTCCTAGAAAAATATATAAATTACTATATTAGTATACTTATATTTATGGTAGATATTTTATATTATGTGTATTAATTGTATACAAAGTACCTATATTTAGAAAACATTTCGCAGTGATCAGTGTGTATGTTACAAAAATAAAAATGTTCAGGAGACACAAATAACTGAATACATATCATTGAAATCAGTTACATATTATGTGCATTGTGCGCATGTGTATGTACACTAATTTTCAGAGTACTGAGTATACTCTTATCATAAGAGTTAACATAATAGTCATATTCGTACGATATATATCGCAATGTGTTGGGAACACTGAATTTTATCAATTTATGTAATAAAACGGTTTTTGAAAATATTGCAACATACACCGATATCTGTGATTTCGAATGCTTTTAGTATCAAAATAGAGATCAGCTTCCATTTCACCTCCGTTTCATTTTGTGCCACATATTTTGTGTTATCTAGGCATAACATTTATGGCACCCGTTTTCGACAAATTATTTTTTTTATATCATAGTAGTGGTGGGCTAATTTTTTTAGCTTAGCCCATCAAATAAATGCATTTTTTATGTTTCATTTTCTCATTGACAATTAAATTCACAGTCACTTTTTTAGCAATTTTAACATAATTTATACCTTTTTAACTGTAGGAATACCATAAAAGAAAAACACTAATTTATAACTTAAGTATTGTATACCCAGAATATAATGCAAATGATAATGAATGACATACAATTATAGGTAATATGTAATATTAGCTGATCTCCAAGGCGATGTCCGTGACAAAGTAAATAATGCTGTTAGATTAACTCTGTCTTAAAATTACAATACAAATATGATAATTACAAAATATGTAGGTATGCTGTATAAAAAAAAAAATCTGACCAAGAAAATGATTTTTTGTTTTTACCCTTTTTTTATACCTTAGAGTATGCATTTCGGGAAATACTTCCACGTCTTCTACATCATAAAACAAAACTACAGACCAAAGTTCATCCACATAGCATCAGCAATTCCGACTAGGCAACGATGGTTAAGTCAGCCAGTCAGTCAGGACAAGTTATTTTATATATAATATAATAATAATAATAATAATAATAATAATACAATAGTATAATAATATTTATTGTTTATTTTAAAAAATTTTTCATGATTAAATATCAGCAAAATTATCTATTATGTTTTCATATTTAATTAGTTTTTTTTATGTCTGTTTCAAATATTTAATATTGCAAGTGTGTTTAATCTCTCTGAAGATATTGTTGACCTTAAATATATTATATTTTTATACGGTGTAGAGTTGAAAATGATCGTTTATGTTACCGTTAATACGCTAATTACCTACTATGAGAGCCATGTAATTATACTAAATCTTAGTTTTACTAGAAAAAATTAACCCACTTATATTTAAATATTTAATAATTAGGTTAGAAAAATTAAGGTATATGTGAATTAAAAAAAATAATAATATTAAAATGTATGATCAGTTTTGAAATAAATCTTCCTCTTTGAAAAAATTAACTTTTTGTTTATTTTATCTGATGCCACCCTTAAGTGTGCCGCCCCCGGGCAAGTGCCCACCAGTAGTAGTACCTCTCCTCTTAAAACCGGCCATGATGTTCCTACTTAATATGGTTTAGACCAGTGGTTTCCAAAATTTTTTAGTTTGCGCCAAACTAAAAATTAAAAAATTAATTGCGCCTCCCATAAATAAATAAATAACAAATTTACAGTATTTAAATATACAAATATTTTTATTGTTTTAACATAATAACAAGTCTCGCGCCTCTCTTGTCGAGTGATTACGCCTCCCAAGAGAGGCACGCCTAACAGTTTGAGAACCGCTAGTTTAGACTTGAAGAGTTTCAGTTTTATAAAACTTTTAAATTACCTAAAGATTCCATAGTTTTTTGAAATTCTTCATAGAGTACATAAGGATTCGGATAACCTGAAAGAAACACAATTGATATTGATAGTTTGCATACCATTCTACTAAAAATGATCTGATTTTGAATAATATTTAAACATTTTTATTGATAAGAGATATCAACAATTAATAAAACAAATGTTGGAAGTTACTCTCACAAATGTAATATGTACCTCCAATGATCTATATATAGTTGAATAATATATTAACTTTAGGATGGGGCTGACGTCAAGTTACACAAAATAGTACAATAAAAATAAAAGAATAACACAATAAAATACAATACACAATACACACACACAACTTTCCAACCATCATATGAGCGATATTGGAATGGTATTACTTATGGACTGTCATAATGGAATAAAAACAAAGTAAAAAATATTGATTAAAGCATAAATCGATTTGAATTTATCAGTTGATTCTAGACCGCTTATAATGAACTGGGTACAAATTAATAAATGATATGGACCAAGGAAAGTAATACCTAAATAACTCTAGGTACGTGCACAATTGGTTCAATAAATAAATTATAAATAAGATTAGGTATATTATGATATTATGTTGTATAGTACAGGGGTGGCCAAACTTGTTTTGGTCACGACCTACTAAAATATACTTCACCTTTGAGGATCGACTTCCATAGATATGTTTTTTTATTATATTGAAAAACTATAATTATAAAGAAACATATAGGGCGCGTGGTCCTAAAAATAAATACTAACATGATCGACTTTGAAATTGTCGTGATCGAATTTTTGGCCGCCCCTGGTATAGTATATTAGTAATATATTATATTACATTATGCTTTGAATAAGTGATATTAAAATTAAAATTACTTACAAGCTTGGTATAAAATAAAAGATTCTCGTTGCATTGGAATGAGCACTAAATAATAATTTAATACCATACCATTTAATACTATTAACATATTTTAGGATTCAATAAAATAAATAATTTTAATTGTATATTTGTCTATAAAAATATGGATTTCAACGAATAACTTTCCTACATTTTTATGTGCGCCCGTTATTAGTCATTAGTATTAATGTATAAGTTATGCAGCATAACAAAACTATTATAATACTTCATATTAGATATTTATATAATTATGAGCATAAGCGTGCACACGAGTAAGGCAGGGGAGGCAGCTGCCTCCCCTCCGAAATTTTTGTTTTCCCCAATATTTTATATTATACCTACAATCGGGGGGGGGGATTGGATTCTGGACCTCTTTAGCTTGGTATTGCCTCCCCTACCAAGAAGACCTGCACAAGCTTATGATTATAGATGATTAAATAAAAACATTTAAAGAATAATTATTGAAATTAAAAATATATAATATCTATTCAATAATATCATAAACATAATACACACTTATATGGTTTTTGTTTAAATTATAATACAATTATAAAAACTCACCTTTTTCCTTCATTCTCTCGGTATATTCATCATACGTTTCACAAAATATTGGAAACACTAAAAACAAGAAAATATTTATTGATTATTACTTACAGATGTTAAGTTTAAAAAGCAATATTGTACATGCATGTCATGCATAAGACCATGAGAAAACTCAAAATAAAATTACAAAAAAAATAATTTAATAAATAAACATGACCATTTTTAATGTCAATTATCATTATTAACTTTTTAAAGAACGGATGTTCGATCCTTTTGACTACCGAGTTGCCATTGTCGGTGGTCGAACTGTGTTGACCGCCACGGTAACTAGGTTCGCGGGCGCTACGCGCCATCGGCCGCAATGTTATGTTGGCTAGACTGTCGAGGCCGTTGGTTAACCGACAACCAGTGTATTCGTTTTTTTCGCTCTCTTCTGCTCCGTATGTTCACGTGTCCGCGTCTTGCTTTTGCACGTCCGTACCGTTTTTACGCAAAGCCACGTTTTTTTGCCGTTTATGGTCGACGGCCATTATTTGCGTTGCATTGTTATTTTTAGCGCTCCGTTGCTCTACGTTTACCTTCGATTGCTGTACAATCCGTTCTCCGTTGCTACACGAGTTCTTTGGTTGTTGTTGTCAACCCGCTGCCCTACGCTCAGGTGCACGCTCGTAAAACACATATTAGAGCAAGCTGCTTCGCTAAAAGTTCACTCGTTCATTAACGTGCTGCCTCACACCTGTTCGGTAACAAGTTCGTGTCCAAATTATCGCTTGCACGTGATATCCAGCAGCTTAGCCATTCATCACCAGTTCAAGTGCAGTTACAGTTGCAGCGGTGCAGGCCAGACGGTGATCACCTCCCTTCCCTTTGTACCTTTTACTTTATAACCTTGTATTATTATCTTGTTGTGCGTGTAAAAAATTAATACATGCAAATTTGTATTCTTTATGCTAAACCTGTAGTTATTAATTATCTGCCCTGCCCTATATTTATCCCGAAGACTATATGTCAGATGACAATCGTTCATTAGGATCGCCGGCGCAATCGACATAATTTATTATGCGTTCTAAATCCACTTCTTATCGAATTTACATTTTGTTACAACTGTCTCACTCTATTTATTTTCACGTCTGCTTTTGCTTCTGCTTCTTCCAATCATTGCTGAGTGTATTTTCGTTTTTCATTTCTGAATACTCTACTTACACTTTTCTGACGTTCTTTATACGTAATTTCTTTCCTTCTATTATGTTGATCATTATATCATTGAATAAATATCTTCTATCCTCCGATTTAAAGCTTCTTTACACATTTCATTAAACCAACATTTAATTTTCCATTATCTGAAATCCTTTATAGTGATCCGAATCACCATCGTCTCTTTTTATTGTTCTTACTTCTTAAATACAGTTTTTAAATCTCGTACAAACTAAAATATAATTGATTTGATTTACATGCCTTCTTTCAGGTGACATCCATGTTCCCTTATAAACCATATATGAGGGAGTATAGTAAAAGACCATTTTTATACGCAAAATCAATGTTTTAATCCATTATTATTAGTGTTTTTATGTAAGCTATGGCTATCAATTGTTGGCCTAAATACAGCCTCTTTGCCAATTTTTGCGTTTAGGTTACCTAAGACTTATCTTATTCTATATTTCGATAGTGCATTTAATGTTGAGTCTACACTATCATAGAAACCATCCTTCTCTTCCTGTGGGTTATCTCCGGAAGATGCATGTACATTGTACATTAATGAAAGTTATGTCAAAAAACTGTGCCTTCATTTTCAGCACTTAAATTCTTAGGTTGAAATCTTTAAATTATTTTTATATTATTTGGTATTAAGCTTTTATGTACAGCAAAACCAGTTCCAAACAGTCGTAGTTCATTACATTTACCATAAAGTATTATCGTTTCTTGATTATCTAATGTTACAGTTATTCCCACATAATTTCTTGTATAGCCACTATTTTTAATTTGTCCCTCTCTTTTTTTTAATAATGCTCTGAACCATTCTAGGTTTAAAAAAACAAGTACATTCCATGTCCCAAACAATAAGTATTTTTTCCTATTTCTAGTCATATTATGCAAAGCTCCATGTATTCGAGGCATGTATATTAGTTCCTGAACGGTGTTGTTTTTATTTGGCAGGGTTATTAGTCCTGTGAATTACCCCCAATCTGGAGGACCAGGCTATCCCAATCACTTAAGATCAAAGTGCTCTTGCAGTGCACTGGGCGTCGGGGATGCCTTTTTCCCAACACAAAATTTTCACCATCCACTGAAAAATATATCCTAAGCTGACAAATCATCTCCGTTCAGAATCATTTTTCATATACCATGATACCTATCATTGGATTCAAATTTAATACGTCCATTATAGTGATTTACTATACACCAGAGCATTAATCACTTGACCACTCTTTTTTATTGTTATTTATTTAAATTAACCCTCAGCAGCAAAGGTCATTAAGATTTACAAAAGAAATATGCTATATAGAATTGTAAATCTTGTATAATAATTAATTAACTAAATTACAAAATTCTAACTTAAAACACTCATAACAAATATTGAGACTATATATTTTCAATATTTTATATTTAGAAAAATAAAAACTAATGAAGAACCTTGTATTACATGTTCAATGTCTTTGACTGAGCAAATACTTTTTTATCGACATTTATATAAAAAAGAAATGTAGTATTACATAATACTTAGTCTATAGGTTAAAAAAGTCAAAGACTTGTATTTATAAGAGCATATTTGGTAATATAAATTCTCGTTAATTTTTAATTTTTTGTTTGTTTTCTCGATAATTTATAAAAGTACTTGGAAAATTTAATTTTAATCTCTCAAAGAGCATAAAATAGATGTAATTTTATATCAGATATCACTATAGAAATTGAAGATCAAATCATGTTTTCAACTCAAAATCCTATGTACTTACATTTTACAGACACAAAAAACCAGCGCATCCGAGTTGGGTTCCAAGTACTAGGAGCTTATCGCAGGTAGTGTACTAGTTGGGTGCCAAAGTTTTATAGGTACTACACTAGTTGGTTCCAGAATTATTTTAGGTATTATACTAGTTCCTAAATATTTTATGGTAAGTACTATATTAGCATGTTTCTTCACATTTTAACAGACTTAAGTCTGTCTATGATCTATTTAGACCACAGGACCACATTTTTTTTTTTTTTAATTGAAGAGATATAATAAAAATAAAATAATATTTTTTTTAAATCACTTTTGTGTTGGTAAAAATTCATAAGACATTTATTTTACACAAACCGCATAATCGAATCTATTTATTATTCCTGCATTTTTTTGAGACATATTGTGTGTCATAAATGTTTCTTTTAGTAAAATACACGAGAGAAAACCACTTACGTCTTTCTTTATTACGAATAATCCAATAGTAATATTACATACATAGGTACTTTTAATTTAATTCTCGATTTAATAAAATTATATTAATATTATTGTATAATATTTTTATTACACTATACTAACTTTCTAATTGTATTATATAAATTATACAATTTTAAAAAAATGTGGTCTTGTTATCTAAATAGATCATAGATACTTTTAAATCTGTTAAAATTCGAAGAAACATGATATTATAGACTATAGTGTAGTATTTATAAAAAAATATTCAGGAACTAGTCTAATACCTAAAATAAAAGACCCAACTATAGTCGGAAGCACGAAAAATAAGCGCTGCCATCATGCTCCAAGCTACAGTTAATATTTAAGTGGTTATCAAATCATCAAATAAACAGCCCGCTGATTACGACACGTAATTGGAATTACAATGTTTATAACCAATGGCTACTACGGTGGTTATTATAACAAAGGGTCGCGAGGGCCAACGTTCATTCAACACACCCGACTTTAGTGTAGTACCTATAAAAATCCGAAACCGAACTAGTGAATTACCTAAAAATATCTGGAACCCAACTGTTGTTGTACCTAAAACAATTCGAGGCCCAACTAATGTAGTAATTTTGAATTCAGGACCCAACTTGGATACAACCCAAAAACACGTACACGCACACATACATCATTATAAAAACTTTATAATGCAATCATCGACACACTCAGTATCGAATATGAATTTACTTACATGACCATACTCCTTTATAGTATTCGTTAAAGTTAATTAACCCTTGCTCAACTAAAATAAAAAAAAATGAGTTAATTTACTATACTAACTAACCTTTTTTTTTTTTTTAAATCGCCACTAATTTATTATCTACGATGACAAATATTTGATATTGGGAAAAAGAAACAATATGTCAAGTAATATTTTATACTCCTTAATTTGTACTATTTTTTTGTGAGTTTAAAACGTAGAGAGTAGATATATATCAAATTCCAGAAACATGACAAAAAAGAATAATCCTTTTACTTAAAATATGGTCGAAAATCGACGTATAATAATAAAATTATATGATTTTCAACTGATCAATCAGCGATGCAAATTAAATTTTCTACAGAAATACATATTATTTAATACCTACCTTTTCCAAATGTCAGCTTAAAATTTATTTTACTATACTACGTTAAGAGTTATAATAATTTTTAATGTAATTGATCTCTAATACAAATACACTAATATGTATAATGTATCTTAGCATGAAAAATAGGTACCTAAGATAAAATTAAAGATTATTTAAGTACTTACATAAAATAAATAAATCATTACTAAGCCTCTTCGAGAAAGTTATATAACTTTCTTTTAAATTTGGATAAACTGAAAGAAAGAAGTAACAAAATTATAATTTATTTCTTTCAAATAATTTATTAAAACTAACTGATTTTTTAAAGGAATAGTATAAATGCTATTTTTAGACCTTACAGGTTAAGATTAAATATAATATCAGGGCATGGACACTCGGCCACCATTTTGTTGGAGGACAAATTATTATCACAGCTGTAAACAACATTTCAAGACGCTGTTTTGTTCTGTGATAACAATTCACAACGT